>JAMKPZ010001647.1:0-54673 GCA_024699675.1 Amphibolis antarctica | reverse complement strand
GATTAACTCTCGAAGATGACGTCGCATACCTTTTTTTTTGCGAGTAATGACGTCATATACATTTTTTTTACGAGTAATGACGTCGTATACTTGATCGACCAAAAAGCTAACCTACATATTTGTAATTTGTTTGAAAGTTTCAAAGACGAGTTGTATTTTTGACAAATTGTAAACATATGAATATATTATTTTTATTATAGTTTTAATTTCAAATAAGTCTTTCATGTCCCAAGTTCTAAGTTTTAAATTTGATGGAAGACGAAATTGAATTTAGGAGTTTTAAATTTGTATTGATGGAGTAATCTTTAAATCCGAAAGAAAAACGTTAAAAAATGGAGGAAAAATGCTGTATAAAAAACATAACAAAATTTAAGTTTTGAGTGCATTCCATGAACCCACTTTAACACTCTTAAAGTAAGAAAAATTAACTTTTTTTAAATCTTTTGCAGTACGGCTTTTTCACATCTACATATTTCCTAAGGATGTCCGTACAATTGTTCGTAAATATACATTTAGTTAAAGAATAAATAAATAAATAATATAGTAAATAAATATTTCACACAGTCTAAAATGTTTAGGTTAAATATTTCATAGAGACCGTAATATTTAAGCTAAACATTCCAAATATTGTAAAATATTTAAGTCAAACATTATGCACAAACTAATACATTTGACCTAAACTCACTATATAGTCCATAACATTTAAGTTAAACTAGACAGCGGAAGTTTCTTTGTATTACAATGGAAGTTTCTCTAAACGCTAGAATTTCCTCTGTAACTATTAAACTAAAAAAATAAAATTATATTTAAAAATAACAAAATTCTTTTTTATTTTAAAAATGAATGCGTTGTACATACATAATTATTTTAATTAAATTATAAAAATTTATTATTTAAAATATATAAATGTTAATGTGATAAAATATATGATGACAAAATAACGAAAATAATAAGTCAATGAATGTAAAGAGTGTAATAGAAATTGTACTCTTAGAAGTTAAAAATGATATCTTTGTCATTTTTTAAAATATTTATGTATGATGTAAATTGAAATTTAAATATTTGTGTATGTTGTCAAAATTGATGGAATTTTAATTTAAGTGTTTATATAGATAACAGAAAATGATAAAATTTTAACTTGAATAAATTAATGTATTAGCAATAATAAATTATAGTCTTCCTAAATTAATAAAAATTCGAATGTATAACACAAGTACATAAAGTTCAAATATAAAGATATGAAAATGAAAAATTACAAATTCACGGGCAAACATAAGTTTAAGAAAATTTTAAAAATAAAAAATAAAAAATTCACAAGTAAAGTCTAAGGTATCGTTTGTTTATTTGAGTATTTTGATACTATACCACTATGTTTTTTACTATATATATTATAATATTTTATAATATATTTATCAAATAACTTTTATATTGTTTACTATTTATAAAATAAAATCAATATTATTATATTTTTACCGTAAATTATGTATTTTTTCGAAAATCGTAAAATTTAGTTCACCTTCCTGCAACTCTCAGACAAACACTGCTTAAGGTTTTATTTAGAAATATGATTTATAGAGATTTTTACTATAAAGTATATGTACTTAACAAATGACCGTAATGAAAGTAAAAAAATTTATTACAACGGTGAGAGGAGAAAAAAGAGAGAGTTATTTTCTTATTTTAAAAATTATATTTACCAAAAAAAAGTAAATTCTAACATATTTGTCTAAATATTTTTTACTATATATCTCTTTTTTTTTATTATATATTATAATAATTTACAATAATATTTATCAATTAATTTTAATATTTTATACTAAAAATTATATCAAAATATCTACCTCATATAATTTTTTAAAAAAATATCAATTTTACTTCAACTCAAGTACAAACAAATAACCAATTTATCTAACTTATAATAATTGCCAAACAAAATGTAAATTCACACTCCCATCACCCATAAAATGTTTCCCAACTTCTCCGTCAATTTAATTTTGATTTTCAAGCGTCACGTCTCTTGTGATGTGACCCGCCGTCTTACATAATATAAGTAGACACATGAAAAACAAATACATTTATACTCGAGTACGTTCACGCAAACTTTCCAATTCAAAATTTGAAAACGCCCGCTGTCCAAACGGTTGTTCGGCTGTCGATGCAGGGCCTTCGCTGTCAAGCGACCCAAGTTTAACCATGGTTAGACAACCACCCAACCCCAGTTACCTCACCCCCACAATCTTTCACCCAGTCACTCCCCTCCCCCACATTTCCCGCCTATAAAATCCCCTCGGCGCCAGCAGCGGCGAACCAGAGAGTAATCGGAACGGCGTCTTCATAAACGCCGCCCCTAATCTCGCCTTTTTCTCACCGTTCGACACGTTCGATCTTCTTCTCTTCCTCTCCCCGTCGCCGCGAAGATGAGAGAGTGCATCTCGATCCACATCGGTCAGGCCGGCATCCAGGTCGGCAATGCGTGCTGGGAACTTTATTGCCTCGAGCACGGCATTCAGGTAAATCGTTTCTCCTCTCTCTTCCCCTATTGTACTGGTTGCGTTTGATCTGTTGTCGTTTCCGCATTTTTTGATTTTTCAAGGTGGATCTAGAGGTATGAAATCTAGATGTGTGTTATGTCGTGTGATGTTGATCCTATACTTGTAGATCTGGATGGATTTTTTTGTTAATATACTAGTTTTTTATGTTGAATCGGTAGCCGCATGGGTATTTTGTTCTTTAGCTTACAGATGTTTTTATTTTTAAGCGCTAAAGAGTATGCAGATTTTTTAGAGCGATCTTGATCTGTATCAACATACATTTTTTCTTATTAATGAACTTGTAGCGTGGGTGTTGTCTCCCATTTCTCCAAATATAGTCTATGCGATGCCGTTTCATATCTGGATAGATTTTTGTTAATACACTGGTTTATCTATTGAATCGTTGTCCCTAGGGGCTGTTCTGTTATTCAGATTACAGATATTTTATATTTATGCGCGATAGAACGACCTGATTTTGAAGAGTGATCTAGATTTTTATCGCCGTACATTGTTTGTTATTGGTGAACTCGTAGCCTGTGTTATCTCCGGATGTAGTCTAGGTAATTCCATTTCATATCTGTTCGTGTAAATGATTGATTTCGTTTATGTTAGATTTTTTTTTGGATTTTGTACTTTTTGTCTCATGGATTTGATGCTTTTATTTAGCCTGATGGCCAAATGCCAAGTGACAAGACCGTCGGCGGTGGAGATGATGCCTTCAACACCTTCTTCAGTGAAACTGGTGCAGGAAAACACGTCCCTCGTGCCGTTTTTGTGGATCTCGAACCCACCGTTATCGACGAGGTGAGAACCGGAACATACCGCCAGCTCTTCCACCCAGAGCAACTCATCAGCGGCAAGGAGGACGCTGCTAACAACTTCGCTCGTGGCCACTACACGAGTAATAACCCAAACTTTTTGACACCTGTGACGAAACCTATACGTATATAGCTTTTTGACTACGTGATTTTGTGTGGATGATCTATTCACTGTATTCCGCAGTTGGGAAAGAAATTGTAGACCTCTGTCTCGATCGTATCCGGAAATTGGCCGACAACTGCACTGGTCTCCAGGGTTTCCTAGTCTTCAATGCTGTCGGTGGAGGCACTGGTTCTGGTCTTGGATCTCTCCTCTTGGAGCGTCTTTCTGTTGACTACGGAAAGAAGTCTAAGCTCGGATTCACTGTCTACCCATCGCCCCAGGTCTCTACCTCCGTTGTTGAGCCCTACAACAGTGTTCTCTCCACTCACTCCCTCTTGGAGCACACTGATGTTGCCGTCCTCCTGGACAACGAAGCAATCTATGACATTTGCAGGCGCTCCCTAGACATTGAGCGCCCAACCTACACCAATCTCAATCGTCTGGTTTCACAGGTCTGTGTTTTCATTATCTAACATTCAACTACCTTTGCTCCTACCTGTTTTTTTTATCTTTTTGGTAAAGAGTTGATACATTTCGTTTTTAATTTGTTTTCTGGTTGGTTTTTTACAGGTGATTTCGTCTCTGACCGCATCTCTGAGGTTTGATGGTGCTCTCAACGTTGATGTCACTGAGTTTCAGACCAACCTGGTCCCCTATCCTCGTATCCACTTCATGCTTTCGTCCTACGCCCCTGTCATCTCCGCGGAGAAGGCCTACCACGAGCAGCTCTCCGTGGCCGAAATCACCAACAGCGCCTTCGAGCCATCGTCCATGATGGCTAAGTGCGACCCACGCCATGGTAAGTACATGGCCTGCTGCCTCATGTACCGTGGTGATGTCGTCCCGAAGGACGTCAATGCTGCGGTTGCCACCATCAAGACCAAGCGCACCATCCAGTTCGTTGATTGGTGCCCCACTGGATTCAAGTGTGGTATCAACTACCAGCCCCCGACGGTTGTGCCGGGTGGCGACCTTGCGAAGGTGCAGAGGGCCGTTTGCATGATCTCCAACTCTACTAGTGTTGCGGAGGTGTTCTCCCGCATCGACCACAAGTTCGACCTCATGTACGCCAAGCGAGCTTTCGTCCACTGGTACGTTGGTGAGGGTATGGAGGAAGGTGAATTCTCCGAGGCTCGCGAGGATCTTGCCGCTTTGGAGAAGGATTACGAGGAGGTTGGTGCTGAGTCTGCCGAGGGCGAGGATGGTGATGATATCGATGAATATTAAGCGTTGAAGGTCTGTGTGCGCTGGTGGCGTCCGTTGCCATGTTTCTGGTGTGTTGTTACGGTTAAAGCTCCCGAAATCGTGTCAGTTGAACTGGTCTATGTGGCCCCTGTATTCCCCCTCGTCTTGGGTTATGTGTTCGGTTGTGGTTCTTAATCGTCGTCGTGTTATGTTTGGGTTGGTTCCTCATTATCGTCTCCCCCTGAACTTAATTCATGTATGATGACGTTTTCTGAGGTTTTCTTCTATTTCTTACATTTGCTTTTACTTGATGCAGCTGGCATGTGTTTTTCTTGCTCAATTTATTGTTTATGTTTAAAGTGTTAGGTAACTTTTTATGAGCAATATGTGATGTTTATTTATAAATTTTAATCGATGACTTGCAATAATAAGATAACGTTACATTCGGTTATTATAACGTTAAACATCAATACGGGTACCTGCTATCGGTATGAAGCATGGAAGCAAGAGATTTGAATTATAATTTCTTTAAATCTAGTGAAGCCTAAATCTTTATGTTAATTACTTAAATCCCTTGCTCTTTTTTTTATAATCCCCTTGTTTTTACTTTACTAAAATAAATTGACTTGTGAAAAAGATTTATAAAGATCTTAATTCATATAATGTTTTATGTATAATATGTGTAAATTGATTTTTTCCAACAACTAAGTGTCTTGTAAGGTTCTTTGTTTCCAAGTTATTAATTTATCCTTGTCAATGATATCTGCATTCATATTCTAATTTTGAAATGGATGGTTGTATGTTTAAACACATACCTGGGATGTTTTATGTTGACATGGAATTGTATATATAGAATATAGAAGATGGTTGTATCCCCTTGTTTTTTGATGTTACCGGACCAACCTTCCTTTGAAGTCCAACATCAGATATGACAGAGGCAAAAATAAGCTGTGGGATCAGGTTTGTGGAATCACTCGATGGTTGAACACCTGAGGCCCTACAAACTTGACGACCAATAAATCAAAATGTCTGCAGGTAATGAATGACGCCGGCTACAAATGACCGACCCATCATGGATGCATCATCTTTCAAGCAGTTTGCCACACAATTTCTAAAGCATACCCATGTACAGAGCACAGCTGCAAATCTGCCATGCAGTCTGCCAGGATCATGTGGGTTCTGGATTCTGGCCAGTCGGATGGCAGTTCGGGTCGTGTGCGTGGTGGGGCTTGGGCTCGATTCCAGATTTGTTTACCTCAACGTGGACTGGAATCTGGAACCAAATTTTTGATTTTATAGCGGCTCATATATTAAAAATCCTGCAAGCACTCGGGGCCGCAAGGGGATATGATGAACAGGAGCAGAGGACTTCAGAAAAAAGCCGGAGACAGCGCAAGTGCGCCGTGCTCTGTGCTCTGTCATTCCCAAAACCCAGAACCCATCTCTATCCTGTGGTGGGAACCCAAGGCAAGCGACCCACCGATGATCATCCAGTGCGTGGAAAATATTCTAAAAACATGGCCATCACCCCCACCCACCCCTTCGCTGGATTATTGCTGGGGTGCGTCCGGCGATCGAGCTTTCTTCTTCGATGAATAAATAATAATACACCTCAGTGGTTTGATTGATGGGACTCTTTCCGTTCGATCTAATTTGTGAGTTTTTTTTTACTTTAAAAGTAAAAGAAATACCTTCTGTTGTCACCTTTTTTTTTTATATACATCTTGAAATCACACCAAATTTTAAAGATAAAATGAAAAATTAAAAAAGATATATTAAAAATCTTTTATAACGGAGTAGAGTTTTATAATAAATTATAAAATAAAAATGTATGTAAAAATATTTACCTGTTAATAATAATATATAAAAATTTATATAGAATTAAAATTATAATTAAAAAATTATTAACAAAGAAAACCTTAATATTCCACCGACCAACCGAGTAGAGATGCATATGGATTTTTTTTTTCAAAAAAAAGGGGTTGTGTTTTTCCCTGGAAATTATCGACACCTTTATCACATCATGGCTGTCGCACGGATCAAGTGAATCATCGTTTATTCTGACATATAAATATATATATATATATATTGAGGAGATTTAATTTATTTACATATGGGGTTTGATTAATCAATCGAGTGTACGGTATCGCTGGAGTGGTGATAAGAACGAGGAGAAGACGGAAAGGGACCACTGCAATACTGCATTGCACATGCACTGAAGGGATCAGATCATCCGCGGTGTTTGCATCCATCCATCAGGAAATACATTTAAATAAACTTTTTTTTTTTTATTCCTTCTGACATTCATAAGTACTTAAAATTTTACGATAATACGCATTTTTTTAATTTATTTTTTATTATCAAAATTATTTATTTATTAGTTTTATCTTAAAATTATTTTTTTTTAAATTACTTTTTCCACTTTCAAAAATTAGAAGTAAAGAAAAGAAAAAAAACTCTTAACAACTATTGTGGATTTAAATTCATCTTTTTTTTATTTTTTATAAATTTTTTTGAAGCTGTAGTAACCTCACAAATATATCTTTTTATATTTCTTTAACTTCAAACATTTCAATTTACGCTGTTCGTTGCATTATTTTTATTTTTTATGGTCTGTTTGATTATTGCGTTGTTATATTATTTGAGATATCTCTTTGGTATCTATTCCTCTTATTAACTTCTAACCAGAGTTTCTTGCTTATTAAGATGACTTGGGACTGAAGTTTACTGACTTATCAATTCTTTCAACTTCTCTTCCACTTTGGGCTCTCCCTTGCAAGTCTTTGATCCTCTTACTCAAGCCCTTTTAACTTTAAACAATGCTCTTCCTGATGCTTCGGCTTTTACTTATTAAGTAGATCTGCTTGATGCTACTGATAACATTTAATTAGTACCTTTTTATTTTAGTAGTTATTATCTATCTGTTTATCCAAACTTTCTTACCTCTCTCTTTTGATAAATTTTCACCTTTTGTTTTTGGCAAAAACTTTTATTATTATCTTTCAGTCTTTCACAGTTACACAACTATATCATTTTATTAATGCAACAATAATTTACGGTAAAAAATTATTTACAATAGTTTATGACCTTATGATCCTTACCCCTGTGTGCTTGCCATCTAACAGATACAACTGGAGTCTAATGCTTTATTGGGCACAAAATGTGAGGAAATTTGAGTCTTAGACCTTATTTATTTAAGTTTCGCATAATTTTAGTATTAATTTCGTATAAATTTTTATATATCATTATTATTATAGAAATTTTCATATATAAATTTTTATTTAACTGTGTGCTTGATACTGTTTTTCACGATTTAATAGAAAATTTTTTATTGTACTAATTACATATGTAATATCAGATCTAGTATAGGATTATAACATTTATCAAACTATCAACCACTAAAACATGCATAAAGAACATCTTGTTGGCGAAAATTTTATTACGACATAATTTCTTAATTTCATACCCTTTAATTGTTATATATAAGTCTCTTCTTTTGAATTTTTATAAAAGAAAACCTTTCTTTACATCTATTTGTTCAACTTTAATTTAAAGTTAAAATTTATTGCCAAACTAAAGATCGTCCAGATGGACGCCATCTACCCACCAACAAAGCTTTAAGCTTTAATTAATTGGCGCCTTTATTTTTGAGTGAGATCGTTGCTTTTCAAGCAGCCATTAGTATCTTGCAATGGACCGAAAAAGGAAAAAGATATTTCGTCCGTAGACAAACACGACGTTGTGGTGTGCTCTTAACTCCTCTTTTCTCGTCCATTCAACTGCATGCTTCTCATCTTTTCTCATCGTCAGCTGTTTTAAAATTAAGCGAAAGTAGTACTAACTTTTCAAGAAAGTATTTGTTGTGTATGTGTGCGTATATATATATATATATATATATATATATATATGCATGTAATGCATGCACGCCACTCCGAATACACGTAAGTGAAGTGACGAAAGGTAGTCAGATTAAATTCAGATAGTCAAGAGGAAGTAACGAACACTCGCTTAAAATTAATCATCTTTAGATCGACGACCAATCTAATTATCGCACGGCAACGCAAACTCCACTACTCAAATGGATACACCTGTGGCCCAGGTCTCTTTTGCTTTCCACAGCACACACACCGTCTTTTATTAATTGATCTTATCGCAGTTGCCCCTCGGCCCTGCGGGGACCCATTCGTTAAAAATCCGCCCTTTGAGCGCATGCATGGATCTACGCACGGTTACGTTTTTTTTTTTTTAATTACTAACATTAAAACTAATAATGACGTAAATAAACACACATAACGCTACATGATAATTAGAGCTGTCACTAATCTTCAACGCTCTCGCAAAGAACGCATAAACACGTTTCAAGAAAGAATTGAAAGTGACGGTTATGCAAATAAATGTTAGTTTATATGATAATTTGCCTATTTTTTCGGTAAATACTATTTTTTTTCTGCATCAATTTACAGGCACGGGAAAAACTTCCCTGTCGAAATTTAAGTGGTGCGAAAAAATAAGGCATTCTTTGGCTTTAATAAGCTTTAAAAGTGAGATAAAAGTAAATTTTAATTTAATTATATATATATAATTAAAATCCCATGTTTAAAAGGGACAGGTGTACGATTGTCGTGTATGGTTGCGTCTTTCTCTGGCGTGTTGAAATGGCTTAGATTTTTTTCTCCCTGATTTTTTTTCTATGTTTGCATCACCGTATTTATTTTCATTTCCGAATCTCGGAATCTGATCTTTGCGGGGTGAAGATTCCAGCATATGCTCCTCTACTTGGAGCTTTAGATCGTTACTTGCCGAGATCATTTTAAGCTCTCCGTGTTTTTCGTAGTTATGTTCCTTCCTTGACACCTCAAAATTTAATAATAATTTTTAAACGATATTTTCCCGGTTCACTTCTGTTTTAAATCGTAAAACAGACAAAAAAAATTGATTTCGAGCAATTTTCCATATTCTCTTTCTTGACATGAAGTTTAACGACTTTAATATATGATAAATATTTTTATTTATTATAAATTAATTTTAAAATGTAATTCTCAAAATTTCACCTTAAAATCAGTTAAAAGGATTTTGCAATTCTACTTTAATGAATATCGAGTTATTGTAACATTTTCTTACCAATTAATAGTCACAAATGTGTGTCTGTGAATTTAAACTCCGTTTATTTAAAAATTTAACACAATAATTATTATATGTATAGCATATTTATCAAATAATTTTAATATTTTATATTAAAAATTATCATTGTTATAAAGTTATAAATCATATATCTCTTTAAAAAAACATAAATTTTACTTTACTTACTTTTATCACTTAGAAGATGTTTGCGTCTCTTAGAAATTGGTAAAAATGTAAATTTGAAAATTTTTTCATCGTAGAAATGTTAAAAATTTAGAATATTTTTAAAATATAAATTTTCATATCATATACAAATAATTTATAAAATTTTTTATTTCTAGATTTTTAAAATTTTAATAATATTTTTTAAATTATTATTATTATTAATTTTCATAAAATACAAACCTTTGCTTTGCGGAAGGTAGGTGGGAGCAGGGGAACGCCACCATTTGCTTTGCTGTGTTGGCGGTGGCGGAGGTTCCATTTCGGGATAAGAGACAGGCCGCGGATTCAGGAGCTCCGGACCGTGCTCGCCCGGTCGCCTTCCCGTCGGCGGACGGCGGACGGCGGACGGCGGTGGGTCCTCTGACTGTGTCCGCATTATTTTCCCATGAAAAGTGGACACGATATCCTGTTTTCCTTCAGTGTATTATTTCGACTATTCATTCTTCGAAGTGACGTGTAATGATGTATATATAAATGTGTGTATATACGCGCACATATATGTTAAAAATTGATAAACCAGACGTACAAAAAGACAAGTTCACAGCTACAGGAATGCGACTGCACATATGGGAGCGTGGCCGTCAGATCAAGCACGAAGGCATCGTCAACAAGTAATTTTTAACTTTTAAAATTACTTATTTTTATTATTATATAAATTTAAATTTATAAATTTCTATCATATTTACGTAATTTTAATTTTAATCATAAAAATAATTTTAACTTAAATTCTATTTAACTTTTGAAATTAACTTTATTTAGAATAATTTTTTTTAACTTTAAAAGTAAAAATTAAAATTAATTTCATAAATAAAATTAAAATTATATAATAATTTAAATTATAAACATTTATTCTTTAAAATTAATATTAAAAATAATTTTAAAATTGAAAAAGGTCCTCGTAAATACGCCCTAAAACTCGTGGCAAACGCACTCCAAAAACGAGAGTCCAAAGACGGAAAAGCCCCTCAGTACGTGCTAATGTAATGTACGGACACAGACAAGGAAGATGCTGGGGTGGTTGTCGCAAGCCACGTGATATGTGTGGGGCTATAATCGTCATTTCGGTTTTCTGAGCATTTAAAAATAAAACCGAACCAGACTACCATTTTCGCAACGACTATTGTATTCCACATTCGCCTACAAATACCCGCCCACGCGGCACCGCTGCGCCCTCCCTCGTCCCCTCGTTCTCCCCTCGGACCTTCAGGTGCGGAAGGAACTCGTATCGGTTCCGCGGTTCTAGGTCTTGGAACCCCACCCTCCTCTCCGCCAGTCGGGGTCGATCGCATAGCAAATTTCTGCATTTCGCGCGGGAGCATTGCCGGCGATCTATCTTCCTAGGTTTTTTTTTTTTTTCGTACATCCGTAATCGGTGCGTGCGGTCCTAGCGGTGGCGCGGATCTTGTTCCGTCCCTTGGATTTGCGTCCGGAAGGAGAAATGGGAAGAGGAGTGCCTACGACGAGGGAAATCGGGTGCAGGAATGACAAAGAGAGGGAGAACGAGAGGGCGGCTCCAACGCCGCAGCTCCACATGCAGCATAGACTCCTCGTTGGGTACGCTCTGACGACGAAGAAGGTCAAGAGCTTCCTGCAACCCAAGTTTGAATCATTCGCAAGGTAAAATAAAAATAAAAGTCGTACGTGGAATTGTTATCGATTTGTGGATTTTTATCGGAGGTTTTAAAGTGAAAAACACGAACATTTTACTTTTTTGGATGCGTACCGGGGGATGATGGCGTTGAAACAATCCTACAGGGGGAAATTATTCGTGCCATAGTTAATCATATCTATCCTTTTTCCCTGCCTAGGACATTATTCTGCTTTCCCATTCTATGGTATGTTGGAGATTTTGTGCTTGGCTTTCATGACCATATATGGTTAACTTTCATGACCATATATGGTTAACTTTCATGAATTAGGTAATCAGTCTTCATCATTTTTTGTTTTGATTTCTAGGGGTGAGATTCTTCCAGCGAAGTTAGGACACAAGTTAACAGTTTTTTTGCATTTATTTATTCGCCGCACTTATTTCGGCCTCATACTATTTTATCTTTTCAAAAGATTTTTAAAGCAGACAGTGCATTTTTCTTGTGGATATAATAAAATCGTCTGTCAGTTTCGTTTTGGCTGTAAATTTGGTTCGGGGGATATTTGTTGACTTAATGAGAGTTATTATCAAAAAACCGTCTCTGTCATCAAAGATGCGCAGAATCTCAAGCCAATTTCTAGTAATTCCATTTCCAAGAACTTTTTCTGAGTATGTTCGTCTTTATTTTGGTTACTAGAGATTTGTGTAAGAGGAAGCTAATCGCTAACAATTCACTTTCCATGAGTTTTTATTTCAGTCACTCTATCGATTGGGTCAGATGTCTCGAGACGGTGCCATGAGTCATGGGAGTGTTAGCTCTTCGATGGCTCATGCTGACCATTCATGCAATTTCTGAATTATTATCATTCAATCTCGTCAGCTTGATTTTTCTTCTGTTTTCCTCGAGATGCTTCCTAGAAACGGATTCCTCTAATTAAAATATATACTATTTTGTTATTCTGCCATGCCAGTGACAATAATTGAATTAGCTCAATAATTTAAACATTTCTGTTACGACGTTCAAATTTATATCTTTGTGAACCAATCCTTGTTCAACAAAATATTTTGTTGTCCCGACTCTTCTTGTTCGAAACGTGTCTCCATAAACACCACGTTTGTGGAGTCCATGTCTGCTGTTATTTAACCCTATAATGATGTTTGATATGTTTTCATTCCCTCACTGTGTTTGACACATTATTTTTGTAGATAAATTTTTATTTTATTGTGTTTGGTGGGCATGCCCTATGTTTGTTTTCTACGAAATGCATACGTTTGTAGGAGCCCATCTTGCCTTAGTATCTTTTCTAAAATTTAATTGCATTCTTTCTCAAAGTTGTTTTGGTGTAGACACCTGAGAAACCATGTGTTTTGCCTAATTACTCTGCCAAATGTATATATATATATTTTTTCATTCTGGCATGCTTGATATCTTTATATTCATGATGTCTTTTGCAGGAAGAAGGGGATTTTATTCGTTGCGATTGATCAGAATAGATCGCTTCTAGATCAAGGGCCTTTTGACATTATCTTGCACAAGGTCTAGCCCACCTTACTGCTTCTTTTTGCTAACATCATTTGATCACTGTAGACAACAAAGCTTTCACAGTGACAACTCCTTTAATTTGGCCTTTATACGATGCACCTTATCCTGGAAATTACTATACATTTATTGGCATCCATTGACATCTTCTTTGTTTATATTTTTCTGGCAGTTATCTGGAAAGGAGTGGCGCCAAGATCTTGAGGTTAGTTTCCTGTTTCCATTTTCATCTATTCTATATTTTCATATTTTAAATAACTTTCATGTGCCTGCAATATGTCTTCTTCAAGCTACTTGTATGTGAGAGTAATTCAACTACAACTGCCCATCCTTTTTTCCAAAAAAAATCCTTAAGAATGTTCCATTCCTTTATATTCACCATGAAACATATCCACATCTTTATCAATAATGATGGCTTATAAGTTGACTTTGGGATGTTAATTTGCTCAAAATGGACATTTATGTCCTTTTCATTTTCCACTATGCTAAATGTTTGCATACTGAAGGGATACTTTTAGCTATAATTGTATGGATATTCACCGAATGTTGTACTTCTTAAGTAACATTTACCAAACAAATCTTCCTAGTTGTACCTATTAGTCACTAGGTTCATCTAGTTGGATGGAAACTAAGCTTGACTACTTAAATCTGATAGTGAAATTATTTGATGACTCATTTCGTAAAAATGGAAAAAAAATGCCTTTAAATTTTTTTCATTTTAATCTGTGTTGATCTATCTTTGGATAATGGAACAAATCTTTGAAAAAATGGCTTTTTTCTGTTTAAATGTTATTTTTTCATTTTTTGAGAAAAATGACTATTTTAATGGACTTTTTTATTTTTTAATATTTCATATTTTGAGTTTTTTTCATTCAATATAATCTCTATTTTGATATTTATTTTTTTGTTTGTAATTTTAATTATATTTTTTATATTTATCTATATTTTTCAATTTAAGCATTTATTCTTAAATGACAATTACACACATTATAAACATATGTTTTTGAAATTGTATTGCTTGTTGATTTGTAAATTAATTTATGTATGTTCATTCTTATTCTATTTTAAAATCCTGGTTAAAACCCTATTTTAGAAAATTGTTTTAGTTCCTTATCCCTTTAATGACCTTTTTCACAACATTGCTGAGTATATTTCTTTACTCTTGTAAAGGACTATCGGGGGCATCATCCAGAAGTTACGGTACTTGACCCACCTGATGCCATTCAACATGTATACAATCGCCAATCAATGCTTAAGGATGTGGCAGATCTTAATTTGTCAGATTGCTATGGTAAATTCCTCATTTTTTAATGCAACACTTATAATATTTTTCTCATACAGAAAATATAAATGGATTTTTTATTTTTTGATAGTGTTTTCTCCATTATTGATGAATCATGAGTATAATTGTGAACTTTATAAAATGCCTTTTGATTTTGGAGAAACAGCATTAGTAAGTGGTTTTCTTTTTCCAAACAGTATACATCTGGTTTATATGCGGATTTTACACCTCACTTTTTTGTAGCAAGTTGTTTCTATTTATTTATTTATTTCTTAACTGGTATTGCGTTTGCAAATCTTGGAATTCGTCCTATCATAGTGTTCATTACTAACAAGTGATGCCATCCATTCCAGGTAAAGTTGGCGTTCCTCGTCAGCTAGTAATATATAAAGATCCATCTTCAATTGCTGCTGCTGTCTCCAAAGCTGGTTTGAATCTGCCATTAGGTAAACTTCCTTCTTCAAGAATTTCATTGTTACAGTTATCTTTGTTGTTAGGATACATGCCCATCCATTTAAGTGCTTGGTATTGTGGTGGTTTGCTTGGCCATGAAGTTGATAAGGTATCTTTCTTTTAATTTGGTTTTGCCTGTCGCTGAGGCAGCATTTCTTCATATATGATGCAGTTAAACTATAGTGGGGAAAAGCATGGTAGTAGAAAATCCTACCATAAATAAAAGCGACATCAAATACTAAATAGAATTTTTTGAAGAATTGTTATTTATTTTTCTCCCAAGTTTTGGTGATCATCTTCTAGTGGTGTAAACAGTCAATTAAACTTAGATTTTATAGGACAGGTACTGGAAATCTTATTGCCTTTATATATTAAGAAAATGGATTGGTCCTGAGGCTACCCTAGATTATTTTTCTCCCATATACATTAAGTCATTGAGAGTTCAAGAACCTGACCCATGAATGGAGCAAAAAGAGGACTATTGATCAGAGCCTTTCCAAAGCCAATGTAGTGTTAGTAGTGCCCCATGAGTGCAGTTACCTGAACTGACTCAAGCGAAATACTGGCATGGCATGAGCTGATAATTCAGAACGAGCACTTGGCCAGGGTGAAGGTTCTTTTTTGTTCAGTTGCTATAATAATATAGTTTCTGTCACACTCATCTCACGGATGCAATACTCTAGCTCAATTGGAAACTGTACCTAGCTCAGGCAAGCTATGTCTCATTGAAATCACTGTGCTCGTACCCAGCGCAACTGTACTTTAATATGTTAACATAGTTGCACATTCACATGCAGCTGACACATGTAGAGGGCTTGGTGCTCACAGAGTTCTTTGGTTTAAGTGGAATTTTGAATTTGTTGATGGTCGTTGGATTCGATTGGGCTACTAGCATGGTTTTATGTCCAGCAAACAATTTGTTGGAGAGTATGCCTCTTTGACTCAGATGTTAGGTAGTTTAGAACTAATGGACCTATACGACCAACCTATTAGTTATGATTAGCACATTTGTTAGAAATTTATATAATGTTATTGTTCTTTTCTTTTCAGTTGCCAAGCCACTGGTTGCAAAGTCGCACGAACTATGTCTTGCTTATGATCACCTTTCCTTGTCGAAGCTTAAGCCTCCACTAGTTCTCCAAGAGTTCGTTAACCATGGTATCCTTCGCCATTTTGGACAATGATTTTTGTGAATTGTAATATGACCTCTAAGCTAGATGCAATTTTATTTACCATAGGTGGTGTTCTCTTCAAAGTTTATATAATTGGAGAAGCTGTACAGATTGTGAGACGGTTTTCATTGCCAGATGTTGACGATTGTGAACTTTTAAATAATGCTGGTGTATTTCAATTTCCAAGGGTGTCTTGTGCTGCAGCTTCAGCAGATGGTGCTGATCTGGATCCTAATATTGCCGGTGAGGGTGTAGTTCTTTCTTTCATAGACAAGCAGATTTCCTTTTTGTTTTCCTTCTTTTCTTGTCATTTTTGTACAATTGTACTTGTATTACTTTTGTGGCCTAGGAGATATCATACATGCTTGTTAAATTTTGCAGAATTTCCTCCTAGACCATTGCTTGAAAAGCTTGCTAGGGAGCTCCGCCGCAGACTGGTACTGGTCATTTCTTTGAGCTGGAGAACCCACTCTGCTTAACCAAGAAATTTCATAATGCATGTTTTAATTTATTAACAATGTTTATCATTTTGCAGGGACTTCGTTTGTTCAACATAGATATAATCAGGGAACATGGATCAAGCGATAGATATTATGTCATTGACATCAATTATTTCCCCGGTAAGTATGGAAGTTGCTAGATTTGTAGGATGCACGGCAGTATCACGTGATGTGGAAATACACGGTGCGGGAGAGACTTCCAAACCAACCCTAGCCAGGACTACGACCCATATTTTACTGATTGATTTGACGAATGTGCCCTACCAATTCAATGGTTCTGTCCTTGCAATTGATTGCATTGGGACACTGATGCCTGTTGTCTTTGGTTCATTTTTTATTGCTTTTTAGCCTTTGTCTAGCATCGTTTTTTATTTGAAATATTCTACTCAGTATCGAAATTAATTCTGTAACCCTCTGACAGGATATGGGAAAATGCCAGACTACGAGCAGATTTTTACCGATTTTCTCTTGGGATTGGTGCAAAATAAGTATAAAAGGCACTAGACGATGACATAGGTTGCATTTGACCTGCAGGTGATTGCTGATCTACTAATCCTCCGATTAGATTCTTGGAATATGTTTGTGTACAGGTGTAAGGTGTTGATGTTGCTCGGTTAAATGCCCTAAACCCTGTGTGATGGTGTTCTTTCGTAGCTTACTGTGCCATGCAGCGTCTGCTACGATAGCCTTCGGACGGAGCCCATATCTTTGTAAAGTTTTCCCTTGACATGTTTTATGGCATCAGTTTGATTGAATTGAAGTATTATAATGTTCTTTTGTTCATTAAGCTGCGCTGGGTTTTTTTTTTGATATTTGCAAATCATTAAGCTGCGGTGCTGATTGCATTTTGGGTGGGGGGAGGTGAGGGGTGATTCGATGTTCTTGTTGATTTATGCCTCCCCTTTGTGGCTCGAGTGCTTAATATTTGTATGGCAAATTGAGCAATTGAATTGTGGATTGACTTCTGATTGATGGATGATGGGGAATGAAGACCTTGACGTGTAGGAAATAATAATATGCATTTTCTGAACGTTTGGTTGAAGCTCCAGTGTTCCCCGCGTTTTGGAGTCAAATCATTTTTAAATATCGGGTTTTCATAGAATCAGTAGCCTCTCACAAGAACGCATTGCCTAGGCATTCCAATACTTTCAAATAAAAATGATTGAATACGAATTCAAATTGTTGCTAACGGGAAATTATCTGTGCCATGAATCGTTTTTCTGTAAGTTTTAGCTTATTTCATTGTCTTCTACGCAATTTTAAGCTGAGAAATTCGCCTCTTTATTTCATGTCCATGAACCTTTTCGCGAAGAAAGTGTATTGAAGTTGGGTGAGGAAAAGAAAAATCAAATTCGCCTCTTTTTTAAAATCAAATCTTAGTTTTGAAAGTGACAAATATTACACCTAAGATTTTTATTGTCATACTTAACGGTAGAGGTAATGTAATATTTAAAGTGAAAATTAATCAGTATTAAATTATCTGCTCAATTAAAAAAACCACCTAATTCCCAGACTTCAAATATATTTTCAAAACTATATCTACTTATATTTTCCATGTTTCCAATCCTCGCCTTCTGAATTAAAACCATATGTCAATCCTAACGATGTGTAAACAACTCCAAAAGAACTTTTTATTAATTCTCATTTTCAGGAATTTTACAAAATTTTTAAGATTAATAGCATGAACTCCGAAAGAGAATTTATATGCCATCTACCTTCAAACCTCGACCTCCACAACCATACAATAAAATTTGACTTGTGCCCTCTTACAAAAAATCCATTAACCCTGTGTTCAGGTTGGCTTCTAAACATGTACCTGTTGAAATTAGACAATGGAGAAAAAACATTCTACATATGACAATCAATCACTCTATATTCCAGACATTGATGATTATATATTTTTCTATGAAGAAAAGATCGGCCACATAATTCAAAAATTGAAGTTATGGTGTGCTAATGGCACCTCATAAAACAGAATAAAATTACCATGAGCAATGTTCTACCGCACGTGCGATAAGCACAGATCCTTCAATTGAAGAGGATCGACAGGTGAGGGTGCTTTGGTAAGGGCACACTGAGCTGTCGTAGTTTTTGGGAAAGCTATAACATCTCTAATAGAAGTGGCACCAGCCAAAAGCATCACCAAGCGGTCTAGACCAAAGGCGATTCCCCCTGGATGCAATGTGATAACAGTGATATCCATCAACACAATCATTATAAAAGATCAAAGAAATTTACAGAAGATTAAGGTAGTTTGCTTGGAAAATAATCAATAAAAATGTCATTTCCTGAAATAAATTACAACTGGAATTTTGAAATTCCCCTTCGGTGATTTTCAATATATTGTAATTTTCCAAAACATTCATGATAAGCATGGAATCCTTTTTCTAGAATTTCTTGAAGCATGAAAATTATGTAAACTTGTGATTTTAAAGTTCACGCATTACGAGATCGTTCCACTAAATTGACATTTTAAAGTTGATATTGATGGAGTTACTACCATGCGGCGGAGCTCCCAAGTCCAAAGATTCCAGGAGGTAACCAAATTTTTCTTCAGCCTGTGCAAAAATCAAGATATTATCGAAAAGGTTGAAATCACTTTAACCAACAAATAACAAATTTAATTCTCACGGCAAGAACAATGATGGTTTTACCAAATTTCTTATTTTATAGCACTTTTTCTAACATTCTAAGTCAGTGAATTTAATGTCCCGTTCTTAATTTCCAAAATTAATCAAATGACGCAAGCCTCAAAACCACAGGCAATTGCTTAACTAAACATCACAACCGCCTTAAACTACTGAAATCTTCATAGAATGAGAAGCTAAATGCTGAAACCCAGATAGCACATTTAAATAAGGTCTCCTCTCTGATTAAAACTAAATAAAAATTTTCATCAGGTACAAAGGATTTTAGAGATCCTAGTAACAGTAGTGACAACAGTAATTTCACAACCAGATTCAACAGTTTTTTGTTGAGGTTTATGCCCAAGAGTTACACGAATTGTATTAGTGATGGAATGAACTTACAGTGAAAAAAATACGGCATATATATGGATAAGCTTCAACATTTAGTAAATATGAAATAAAAAATAACTACATTTTAATTTCAAAAACAATGATCCAAGCAATTTTTTACTTATTGCTCGAGAAATGATAGGTTGTGTTGATCTATATTGAATAATGGAACCTGACTCGATGCTTTGTGTTTGATGATAATAAATATCATCAAGGAAAACATTCAATTCAGAAACCAAGAAGATAAATTACACCTGTTCTAAAACGGTCAAAGTTCTGAAGCAGAAGATAAACTAAACCTGTTCTGCTGATACACCGATAAGTTCTAAGACCTTTTCCTGAACCACACGTTTGTAGGTTCTCAAGCTCCCGCCCCCAATCTGTACAACAATCATGTTATAATACAAACGGGTGGCCACCAGAACTGTTCTTTTTTCTAGGAGATATGGTGTCATTCAGAAAAATATCAATAAGGCAGCACACGGCAATATTACATGGATTATTGAATTCAAAAGATTCATTTCCTATGTATGCGAAAATCATTCAAACATTACTAATTTCCCTGTACCAGTTTCAAAATCAAATGTATGGATAGTTCGATGCTCAATGATTTCAAAATCAAACCAGTCAGTGAATCAGTTTCATTTTGGTTTCCTTTTTTCACAGTTGAAACATCGGTTTAACTGTAGTCGAACCAATGATGATGCCAGAAATTTCAAAATTGAGAAGGCCTGGACTAAAGAGCATAATTACCAGTTCAACCAATTTTTCCAAGTGTTGAATTAAGATATTATAATATATTATTTATAAATGCTATAAAAATATAAACTACAAATACCACTGCATAGAACCATAAGCCCTACAACATATTAGATCCATCGAATTAAACCACATATGGCTGAAAAAATTAATTCTCAATCCAAAAAAACAAACGTTCGTCTGTTATCTTTTATCTTCCAAGTATTGTAAATAGAAAGAAACAAACATGTTTAGATAACGTTTCATATAATTTAAAAATTAAGAAATTGTGGATAGTTGGATTATTGAATCTGTTTATCATAGGGTCTCTATATTCCACTTTTTATATATGTAATCCTCTCTGCTTAGTGAATCAATCTGATTATTCTCTCTAAACCAACAGTGTATTTGTATGAGTGGTCAAACTGACAGTTCAAATGTCATCGAGTTGATCAGTTGAACCATGACCTAATCCAGTTCAAGGTGGTTCACACTGGTTTGATTTTCACAATGGTTTTACCAGTTCAACCATCACCTGGTCGGTCTAGTAGTTTGACTTGTTAAATCAACCAAATTTAGCTCAGTTTTTAAATCTTTGCATCACACTGCTTTATTTTTCTAGCTTAATCATGATTCGTGGTGTTCAATTAATAAATTAAACTTTTTAATGTTAAGTCATTCATGGATGTTTTCGTTACATGCTAACAATAACGTTTTTTTCCAAAAGTGAAAAGGATGATGCTCATTAAAATGCTAACAATAACTAGTTTTTTAAAAAAATTTAAACAATAACTTGTTGCTGATTTCAAGTTGGAATTAACAATGGTATCTTCCATTATTGAATAATGAGATGATGTAGTTACCAACTTGATTCAAATGGATCAGATATAGTGATAAATGGGATAAAACTCTGCCATTTATACTATTAATTTATAATTCATGTCGTGTCAACTAAATCTGTAGATTGCAATGAGATACATGGTGAGATGAAATATGGTGGAGACTCAATGTGGTGACAGATAACTGTGGCATGTGGTGCAGATTCAATTTGGTGGAACCAAAACCTAATCCAAGGGATGAGACTATCAACCACGGAAAAAGAGGACAAAAGAGAAACCTAATGTAATGCAAGAAGAGAGGTGTGAGCATGAAGAAGAAAATGAAAAGAGCTACTACTGATGGTGTTAGTTGAAGATTATAATGAAAGAGACAGAAGAAGAACAGACAGGAGTATGGAAGAAAAAGCATGGGGCTGTTGCTGTTATCACTGTTGTTATTGTTGTTGCTCCGCAGCTCCTACTTGAGTAATTGTTGGTTGATACTGATTTTGGTGGCTGTTGGAAGCAAAGGGAGAAGGGAAAAAATGTAAAGAGCTAGAGCAGGGCATTTTAATGAAATCACCACCAATGGTACTCAATTCAATCACAGAAAAAGAGAATATACTTTTTCATTTGAAGAACCTCCTGTGATTTTTGCTAGTTTATACATCAAATGACTTTCAATGTTGGTTTGAAAACCACTTTATCATCATTTACCTTATCACGTGCATATGAAAATTGAATGTGGAATTATGTTTAGTCACTATAAATTGAATATCAGTTTTCCACTAGTTAGTAATGAAAATCTTGTAATTTTACGTGTGCATACAATAATAGCAAAAGGAAAGAAGGAAAGAAGTCAGATAAGAAGTATTTTGGTAATCTTTTCTCTACTTTTTAGTTTGTTGCTCCTCCATAAGCATTGTTATTTTCGTTGCATATTTTTTTGCTCGCTTTTGGTTGCTTCCTTGTTGCTTCTATTATTGATGATGTTTTAAACAGCTGAAACTTGTGAGAATTGTGGAACCATACAATCCAAACCAACATAACCAATTATGTTGATTTTCCAGGGGATAAAATTACCATACCTAATCAAAATTATGTAAAGGAAAGACAAATATAATTATAACTAACACAGAAATTTAATAACTTAACTAATCATATAGATTCTATCTTCCTAATATTAAAGCAAGATGAAATGACATTTAGCAAAGCAACTTGTAACAATGTCTGACATAACAGAAAGAGAAAGAACAAAACTAATTTGATCATAACAACAAAATATATCATACTAACGACATAAAGCAAGATGCTATAATAGACCATAGTAACCAAACTTCAGAAACAGGAAAGTATTACAAAATACCTCAACACCATTATAGACCATATCATATGCCAAAGCACGAGCTGTTGACAAATCATGCATGTCATCAGGAGCCGGTGCAGTAAACGGGTGATGGATAGCCTATGAACAGTGAAGACGTATCAGAGTAAGACATGAGAACGGGAAACAAGCAGAAATATCTGTCCTTACAAATAGCCTACAACGTGTTGGAAAACCAACCCATATGTATTTGTCACAGACTATTAAAGAACTAAAATTTTTAGTAGAGAGATCTCACAAGATAGAAATTCACAAACTAACCTCAAGTCTCCCCTCGGTGCCATTCCACTCAAACAACGGAAAGTCAGTGACCCAGAGTATTGAATGCAGAGTCTGGAAATTCATAGAGATTTATGAAAAAAATGAGGAAAGGATACAAAGGGAGTTGAATCACCAGTTCTAGTACTACTTATAAGCTACAACAATCTATGAGCATAAAATTAAAATTTTCCATTGTTGAATAAGAAAATACGGGGAATTTCACCTTCCAGAAGTGCTAAGAAAAGAAGAGGGAAAAATTAATCAAGCCCCAACTCATCAACAGAAGTGTAAAAATAAGAGGAAAAAACATACATGGTCAACCAGGCCCAAGTCATTGGCTGTGAATATTCGGAGTCTATCGAGAATCTTATTTACTGACTTATGATCACCAACTGCAAATAAAATAAGATCCCCTGACTTGGCGAAACAGAGTTTGAGCAATAGGTCTGTATTATTTGGTCCTAAGCTGGAAATCAGAGATGGAATTCCCTCCAAGTTTTCTGGACATCATCCGGTCAAAAAACCACACCTTAAATGATGTTTTTTTACTTCTTCTGGACATTCACTGGACATAATATCAAACAGAATAGCCTAAGATCCTTACTGTTATTCAAAATCTTGAGAAATGGAAGGCCCTTGGCTCCAGATTTGATTGCTTCATTGTGAATGTCGCCCTTCTTAAGTGCTGTGTTTGAGTATTTTCCAGCCCCTTCAGGAACACGAAGAGCTTTGATAACTTCTCCCCTCTTTAAGGCATCAGCAAAAACCTTGAAATTAGATCCTGTAAAAATGCTGCTCACCTGCATTTGAAAACAACGTATAAACAATGAAAAGAAACCAAACCAAAATTTTAAGAATTTTAGAATTGTGAACATCACTAGACATTTATCTAACCATATTAATGATTTGAAGGAGGAGTCCTTTTCAATCGACAATGTTACTGTTACTGGTTAGAAAACCAAAGTTTGGTTGAGCTTACATCTTTCAGTTCCATACTAATACGAAGATCTGGCCTATCTGATCCATATCGTTCCATAGCTTCAGCATATGTAAATCTGGGAAAAGGTGTAGGAAGTTGAACTCCTAATATTTCTTGGAAAACCTTCAGACGAAAAAAACATTTTAAGGAAATTTTAGTAATGTTCTACTGATAAAGCTATTTATAAACAAGAGAGACATGCATGTCTTATCAAGTCTTCACAAAGCTTTAGCATATCTTCAAAAGGAGTAAAAGCCATTTCCATATCCAGCTGAGTAAACTCAGGCTGACGATCAGCTCTAAGGTCTTCATCACGAAAACACCTATAAAATTGTAGAGAAAATAAATGTAGAGCTTTGTCAGGGCAGTTGGATTTTCTGTGACTAGAAGAAAAATTATGGTACAAGATAACCTTGCAATCTGATAATATCTGTCAAAGCCAGAAACCATCAGCATTTGCTTAAACAATTGAGGGCTTTGTGGCAAAGCATAGAATGTTCCTGGCTTGAAAAATCACATTTAAAATTATGCACAATGAGGAGTGAGGACAGCAAACTGATGGTGACAAAAAATGCATTGGACTTGTACTACTAAGAATTTTGAACTCAAGCTCATTAGCTGCAAGAAAAGCATTCAAAACTTTATTACCTGAACCCGTGAGGGAACAAGATAATCTCGGGCACCTTCAGGTGTTGACCTGGACAATAATGGAGTCTCGATCTACCTAAGCGAAAAGCACAAGTTCCAGTTTCTTATTGTCATATTGTGACAGCACAATCATCAATAGAATTGAAGTTGGCAACACAAGAATGCCTTTTCCTTGATTATATTGTTAACATATAGCATAGTCAAGCAAAAAAAAAAAGAAACAACCATTTAGATACTGTTTACATTTTAGATGTTTTTCTTTGCATGAAAGCATCTTTTAAGTAAAGAGTTGTATAACAATGAACTATTGTCAATGTCATTGACAGTTTGACACAAAAGGTTCAAAAATCCAATCTGGCCAGAGCCCATCCCCACATTTGCTTTTGGTAGAGTTTTATGTATTAGAATTTCTTAATTATGTTGTGAGTGAATTTAGTCCGACATTAATTAAGTGTCCTTTATGATGTCTATATAACCTCTATATAAAAAGACATTATCTCTATTATCAATTTTCCACCTATCTTCTTATTTCTCCTCATGATATTAGGGTCTAACTTTTAAGAATTTCACATAAATAACAAAAACCTAGGTGGAAGGAGGGAAATCAAGCCAGAAGAGGTGCACAGGCAACTGCGCAGAAGAGGTGCACAGGCAACTGCGCAGAAGAGGTGACACCTCAATCGTGCCGGCTCACACAGGTGACTGCTGCTCCGCCACTCTCTTGCAACCTCACAAGGTCTGATGGTTCTCTGGCCAACCTCTTCTCCTCCGATGTGTGATGCGCTCTCTGGCATTTCTACCTCTTGCGGCATGCTCTAGGCACTTGCTCGCCCCACTATGAACACTAGTTTTCGCAAGGCACCTGACGAACAGTCCTCACCTTCGACGTTCCTATCTCACTTGCCAACCTCTCTCTCATATGCCTTCATCTTCTACTTCACCATTGTTTGCTGCAATCAACACTCATTAGGGTTACAGATGGAAAGTTGCAGAATGCAGACAAGGGGAGAGTGCAAAGAAAAAAAGAGAGAGAATGAGAAAAAAGAAAGAAAGGGGGAGAAGATGTCGTGAAACACATGTACTCGAAGGTGCAAGTAAAAAACATAGCGACAAATAGAATTATCAATCACGGCACGACCTGTGGCACGAAAAAATACTATTCGTGCCGGTCAATGACACGAGTTTGACCAATACGATTCTTCTTGGGACCCGACGCTGCGACTCGACAGCTGACCCAATGACTCGACAGCCAATCCAAGACTCGGCGGCTCGTCTCCCCCGCCAGTTGCACGACCCGTTCACGGTTCACCCCCCTCCTGCCCACGCGACCGTTCAACCCGCGGTCCCTGTCGGCCCGCATGACCTTCCGCCCTTCTGGCCTTCCCCCTTGGGCGGGACGGCGAGACACGACATTGCGAGCTGGCTGTCGGCCCAATGACCCTGCAATCGACCCAATGACCCGACTTTCGGCCCAGGCATAGTTCACCAACCCACCCACCCGTGTATACGACTGTTCAAGTGTTCAACCATCAATATTTAAATTTAATTCAACATTCAAGTATTCAATAACTTAATAAATGAGACAATCAGACAACAATGCAAATAATTAAATTAAGTTTTTATTTATTAATGAATTACGTATTTTATATTTACATTATTGCAAATTTACAATTACATTTAAACAAATTTTACAACAAAATTAAATTACATTTTAAAAAAAATTACAAATTGAAAAATTAAAATTAAAATATTTTAATTATGAAATATTTAAGTTTGTAAGTTGCTCTGTAAAATCTTCAACTTGATCTTGTTCACGGAGTGCAGCAAATTTCAAATCTTTTACACACATTAATGCTTCTATTATATCTTCTTTAAGCTTACATCTTCGGTCATCAAGCACGTTGTCACTCATACTGAAAAACTTGTTCACAAACTACTGAAGACATTGGAATTGTTAATAAATCCTTTACCATTATTGATAATATTGGAAAAATCAGTGATTGTTGCCTCCACCAATCTAAAACATCAAACGTATTTAAGTTAGAATGTTGAGTAATTAATAATGATTGATGATTCGTTGTATTAAAAGTAATTAATTCTTGTCTAGATAGTATAAGATTATAATTATATGATAATGATGTTGAAATATCTTCGTTAAATCTTGGATCTTGTAAAAATGCCCAAGAATCTAAAGATGGTCCAACATTTGATTCTGTTATTGTAAACATTGATGGAGGAAAATGTTCTATTCTTAATTCATATCTTTGTGTGTATAAATCAAAAATTTGATTTAATTGTTCTTCTATTGTACTAACATTTAATCCTAAATCTACACTTAAACTCATTTGTATTCTTCTAATTAATTTACTAGCATATCTTATTTTACACCTAGAATTTAAGCATGCACTCAAAATATATAATGTAAGGATTTCATTCCAATATTTTAAAAATTTTGTTTCATATTATTTACTATTGGTTCGAAAAATGGATATACTTCATATTTATTAAAAACTTGTGAAATATCATATAAATGATGCAATGTATAGACAGATATAGAATAATAAATTTCTGATAATTTAACCGTTGTTTCATAAAAAGATTTTAAAAATTTAACAAAATATTTTACAATTTTAAAATCATTCTCAGTTAATTATTTTTGATAATCATCACAATGATGACGATTATACAAAGACATTATTGAAATTTCATATAGTAATACACTTTTTAACATTAAATATAATGAATTCCACTTATGTTGAACATTTAAAGATAATTTTTTATACAACATTTCAAAAGTATTACATGTTTCATCAAATTGTTGCTACCGCTTTCCTGAACTAGTTATAAAATTTACAGCATTTTTAATAAGTTCAATATAAATTTTAATTTCTTTTACACCTGATTGTACAATAATATCAATTATGTGACACATACATCTTTGGTGAAATAATTTAAAACTATTTGATGAACTTATTCTAGTTTTAAACATTGGTATTATTGCAGTATTATTAGCTGCATTTTCTAATTCCATATAAATCAAAAATTTCTATAATGTTTGCGAAAATTGTTTCAGCAGTATGTGAATGTTGAATTTTTCTAAATCCTATTAATCTTTTTTGTAAAGTCCAATTTTGATCAATACAATATACAATTACAACTATGTACCTATCTTTAGTTCTACCTGACCAAATATCTGAAGTGTATGTTATACATGTCATTATTGTACTCATAACATTAACAAATTCTAATCTAAGCTTATTAAATGAAATCATAATATCTGACCTAATAGTATTTCTAGATACACGTTTATATTGTGGACAATATGTTTTAATAATATAATTATCAAAACGTTTATTTTCTCTAAAACTTATTGGTAAATCTTCTGAATAAATAAATCTAGCATGCAAGTTCCTAACCTTTTCAGAATCATAAGTCTATAAACTAACACTACCCTTAGGAATAAAAGAAAGTTGGATTTGAATTGTTTTATCCTTATTCCTATTTTCACATGTACTAATATACCTAGTTAAATGATTTGTACCGCCGAACGTTTTGCAAGAAAAGTCAACGTTACAGAGATTACAGAAGGCTCGTTCCTCTTCTGTGCCATCCGTCATAACTTTCATCATGATTGTGTACTTTGACCAGATGGAAGCTCTCTTCCAAGACTTCCTCGGTGACACAATTGAAATTGAAACTCCAGTAGTCTCCATTAACAGTGTTACTTCAGCTTCAGGAAAGTTTTATTGAGGATATCCGTAGTCTCTAGAACTTTGACCTTAGTAGTGCACCATTGTTTGTGACTTGAGTGAGAAAATTTGAGAAATTGAGATTAGAGTTTGGAGAATTTGGTGTGAAGGAGATGAAGAGTGAGTTGAGTGAAAAATAAAATCCAACTCCCTCAATTTATAGAGAAAAGTTGGTTGAGCCATTGAGGCAGAAGCCAACCGTTTCACCTGGCAGCTGGTCCCCTGTTAGGTGGAAGCAGGCCGCGCACGTTGCATGGAATTGGGCCACCCGTTGCGCGGAATTGGGCCACCCGTTACCCGAAAGTGGGCCGCCCGTTGGGCGAAAGCGTGCTGACTGTTGCTGCGTCAACGCATTGCACCTTGCAAGCCGTGACTCGGCGGCTAGTCCCCCCGCACCTTGCACCTTGCACTCAGTTGCACTTTGCACCTTCTGCGACATTTCACCCTGACGGCTAGTCCCCCCGCCGGCCACACGACCCATTCTGCCTCCTCCCGCGCACACGATCATTCAACCCCCACCGGCTGCACAACCCGACAGCCAGCTCAGTGACCCGACGGCCCATCATCCTACTGGCGACACGACTGTTCACCTTGGCTGCCAGCTCAATGACCCGACGGCCATTTCCCCTGCTGGCCAGACAACCCGTTCTTCCTCCTCTCGCGCACACGATCGTTCACCCTGCCGGCCGCACAAATCGGCGGCCCGTTCCCCCGCCAACAACACAACTCGTTTAGCCCCCTCCCATGCACCAGTGCACGCGACCGTTCATCTCGGCTACCAGTCCAATGACCCAGCAGCCAGTCCCCCCGTTGGCCGCATAACCCGACGACCGGTCCAGTGACTCGACGGCCTATCCCCCCCCTCCTGCACAACACGGCGGCCTATGTTGTGCTGGGTCGAGCCGTACCTATTTCGTGCTAGAATTCGTGCCGTGCCAACATGGGACGAACTACCTGGGGGTCCGATCCAGGCACGACTTACGGCATGAAAAATTTTCTTGCCATGCCATTGACCGGCATGATTTGACCGTGCCAGGCCGTGCTGACACGACCCATTGACAAGTCTAGCGACAAAGACAAAAAGGGGGGAAGAGTAATAAAAAAAAAGTAAAAGAAATGAAAAAAAATTATTTATGAACAAGGAGAAAAAAAGGTAAAAAATTAATATTTTATTATCAATTAACCAATCATTTTTGAAATTTATGAGTACCTTAAATTAAAAATCCATACTTTCTTTTGAGGCTTTTGAAATACCTTAATTTAAAAGTTTAAATTAAGGCCTCATTTGATTTAACTCTAACTTTAATTTCACACAAACTTCTAACATCATTAATATACAACCTCCAACGTAAAAATTCTTATATCTCTAATTACTATATAATTTTAACTCTATTTGCAAATTTAATGTTAACTTCAACTCTATTTAACTTTCAAAGTAAGCTAAAACTCTCCCCAAACAAGATATACTTTTGAGATTAGTGGAACACCTGGTGTTAAAATTCACATTACTTTCTTTTAAGATTTGTGAAATATCTTATTTTATAATCTATATTAATTGTTAAAAGTTATTTTTGTAAGAGCATGTAATGTAAGTTTCTTTGCTTACACAACATCGATGCTACTTTTAAATTTTTGTTTGATATGTATTTCCATGTTAATTTGTTATGTACGAATCAATTATAAATTAGATACTTCAACTTGAGGAGTATTAGAGTTAAGTATATATTAGGGTTTCTTAATTTATATTGTAAATAAATTTAATCTCACGTTGGTTAAGTGTCTTTTGTCATATCTATATAGTTTCTATGTAAAGAGAGATTATCTTTGTTAATGAAATATCAATTTTCAACCTACCTTCTTATTTTTCTGTAGTTTTTTCACATATTGTTATACAAAAGACTGACATTATGGAAACAGATTTTATTTGACAGTACCTCCACAAAGCCATGCATATCTTCCAAGTAACGTCGCACAGTCTTGACCACTTTATGTCGTAGCATAAGATTGTTATGCATTTGTTGCCTCCGTAAATCAAGAGGACGGTATCTGCCACAAGTATTAAGCGTATCAAATAATTTTGTAAGAAGAGACCATAAACTGGCCAACAAAGAAATGGAATTCATGATATCAGACAAGGATAATCATCTAAAGATTTTGTTGTTTTGTATTGAAAGCTACAGCAAACAGAAATTATGTGTTACATTATCATTAGTTTAAAAGGAATCACATAAAATGGGCAAATGTTAGCTCAAAAAATATTGATTGATTTGAAATAGAGGATTGGGAAAGTTTTTGAATGAAACAAGACATGTGAAAACAGAGACTAATACAAACAACATGCAATTATGTGAGTGTTTGGGGGCCCCAAGTAATGTATCTATGTGTTTTTCTTTTTTGCAGGGCACATAGGGGTTTTGATCTTTTCCCTTTTTCTTTTCTGGGTGTATCTTATCACCCTTTTAATGAAATTCATCCTACTCATCTCCAAAAATTATGTAGACAACCCTAAAACAAAAATGAAAGAAATGGGAAGGTAATATGATTAGCATCTTAAAAAAGATGCCTTAAATGATATTGTGCCTCCACGGATAGAGGAAGAAGAGGCATACTTAATGAAAACTAGATGTGATGGAACTGAATTGCTCCAAAAGTTAAGCGCAGCCAGATCTCTGAAGTAAGCATGATTTTCTAAGCTTTCACTTGTGTTCTCCAGTCCAACAGTGGCTTCTATTAAGAATCTCAAGACTCATTTTTGATCAGAACATTCTCAAGACTTAAGAGTACTTGTTCTCTACACAAAGGCTTTGTCTCGTGGAACTATCATAATGATTTTGATATTTGTTTATTTTTATTTTCTCCTGGTGCAAATTGAGGAAATATTGTGGTTGCTCACTCTTAGTTTTCTTTCAATAGTTAAAAATGATATAGTAAGTAATGATCTTCACAAAGATCACATTCTTCTGGAAAACGTGTTGGGAAAAATGTATTGAAATGATAAAAATCTGATAGTACCTCAAACGAATTTCTTCTGTTACACTTTCTTTTGCATCATCTATGGTTGTAACAAGAAAAGGCAGTTGTTGTCGAACTGAATTTAAGACTTGAATGTGTTCTGCAGTAACCTGCAATAGTCAAAATAGCGTATTAAGGGGAAAGTTATCAAAAAATTAACTAAAAATTGAATATAGAGCAAGATGTAATGAAAACTAGAATATTGACTTAGACACAAGTCAAATGGTTTTATTTCAATAACATAAATGGAATGTCATATGATGTACCCTTGACATCCAAAAACAAGGATATCGACATTGGTTGAATGATTTTTGTGGTCATCGAGGAATTCATAAATCATAATTCTAGAAATAACCAATTCTTTGCAGGTATGCTCGAATATGGTGACAGTGAATACGCCCATTAACAAAAGATGCAATAAAGAGGCCACTGTAGGATTTCATCAAGCGAACTAGTTCTGCCACACATCTGTCAATGGCAGATAACTATAGTAAAAGTGAAAATACCCACACCTCTATATTGCCCGTTTTCATCTTCTTGTTGACGGATTCGCTTGGTCGGTGTCGTACAACACCTTCTACAGCAACAACGTACTCAATCCTCACTTTGTTCGCGGTGGCATACGCATCCGGATATTGGTCCGGGAGTGTTGTGATCTGCGGAAGCGCAGAGAAAGAAAACATTTTTACTAAATGAAAAGGGAACAAAGAATCTGAACAACCACATCTCTCCCTAAAGCCCAAATCTCAAAACAGAGCTCTACCTCAAAAAACTCATAAAAGCATCCAAGGAACCGAAAAGAGCAAGCATCTTGTTATCATTATCGATCCGACTCGTTCGAAATCGCTCAACTTATTGAACACATTATTAAACACTTTTTTCAAAAATTGGATAATCGATCGCATTTAGAAATAAACAGACGTAAAATTCCAAACGGTTGCCATCCTGAAGTAGAAAATTCAACTCTAAAGAAATCGAAGTCCTGACCTGGACAAGGCCGGAGTGGTCTCTGAGGTTTAGAAACGTGAGACCACCGTGAATCCTGTGAAGCGCAACCCACCCACATAGCCGAACTCGTCTCCCGACATCACCATCCCCCAATTCACCACACAAAGCCGTCCTCGACACCCACTCAAGCTTCTCCTTCATCGCCACCGCCGGTCTGGTGTCGGCAGCCGGCGCTTCAACGGGAACAGAAGAAGAAGAAGAAGCAGAAGCGGCAGAAGAGCAGATGGAAGCGGCGCGATGCGAAGAAGAGGAAGGGACAATTGACGATGAGAAGAAGACGAGATTTCTCCGCGAGAGCTTCCGGCGGAAATGGATGGGTGTGCGGGAGAAGCGAAGGGCGACGAGAGGCGAAACGCGAAGGATCGACGACATAGCTACGGCTGCTACAGCAGTGGTGAGCAGGTGCTCATCTCCCACGGTACCAGGGTTTTGTGGTGGAGGGTGACTGCTGTTGTGGGCTGGACCGAATTCTATCCGGCCCAGTTCAGTTTCGGCTTATGCAGGCACCAGGCCTAGTGGCCTGCGCACAGTCGCAAAGGCCCGAAACCTTGGAAGTTTCTTCTCCTTTTCCTGTCCGTCCTCCATTGCTGCTGCAGCCGCAAGGTGCTGGCTTCTTCAACCTCGTCATCTTGTAAAGGTCATTGTTCTACCTTGCCGTGGTTGCATCTTTTGTTGATTCAATTTGACTCATTGGTAACACTTGTGAATATTGTCAGCTTAGGAGCTACAGGTGATTGCATCCTTTGTTTTTGTGCGTAACTTGAGGGAGTGATGAGCTTAGCGATGATGAAAACTCATTTCTCGATTTTGATAGATGCCTAGGCTCTTAGACCATGCAGATAGATGTGACATTTATCTGTTAGCTTTCATGTCTTTGTGCAGATTTGAGCCATCAATCTCTCCTCTGCATAAAAATCTGGTTCAGTGTTTGAATTCTACCAACTTCTGTAAGTGAATAGCGTACATATTTATGTTGACAATGAATAGAACAGACTTTGGGTTATACTAAGTCTGAAACCAAGTAGATTTATTTTTATCCCATATTTTTCCTTTCCCACTTCTCTCCTTCACCCAACAATGACAATCCTCTTTGATGGCGTTCATCCTCTGATGCCTTCCTACAGCAAGCCTTGGTGGAAGATGCACCATATCATATGATCTTCCTCTCTACATTCTCTTCTTCCTATCTTCTCCTTTCTATCCAATCTTGTCACCCTCCTCTACTGACAATCATGGTATGTTGTAGACCTCTGGTGCATCTTCTTCTTTGATAGTAGTCTAGGCTCTAGTTCTAATTCTTTGATGACTCATTCCCATATATAAGTGTCAAAGTCTTTGTGTGGATTATTAGATTAAAGGCTAATTGAGCTATTCTTTTATTTTTAGCTTCATTATTCACTTATTCTTGTGGTAGTTGATAGTTCTTGAGGTGAATATTTTGATGGTGCTAATGCATTATTTTTTCTTTTGCATCAACAAGTTATTATTCTAACTAATGAAATTGAATAGTTCTATTTGCAATTTTGCATTGTTTTGTGGATACTTTCCTTTTTATTTAGTTACATTCATACACGATTTTATGGGGTTGGTGATTCCTAGATAATTAGACAATAAGTTTTCTATTTTTTGTGTACATGTGCCTAGCAACTTTTTTAAATTTGGTGCTTGATTTTATGAATTTATGGTTGCATTTGATCATACCTCTCTACGTGATTGACTAATATTTGATTGGATTTTTTTACTAGAATGATTGGATTCTTACTTTAATAATGTACATTTATGTTTCATATAAAATTTTGCCCCACTTTGGTTAGGCAATCACCTCACATTTTACCTCATGCATTTTAAGGAACGGGTGTGTTGCCTTGACATTATCTTTCACCTTAATAACTCTATCTGTGTCACTTCGACATTACCTTTCACCTTAATAACTCTCTTTCCTATGCAAAAATGCTCCACATCATTGTAAACTAACCAATTGCTTTTACATGTTTCACAATTTTTCTGGCCTGCTGTTATATGTTTACTTGGTGCCTCCAGTGCAAATCTAGCATCAAAGGTACTTGTTCATCAAATTCATCCATCGCAGAGATCTATCACATTTTCCACCTTTGTAGCATCTGCTGCACCACCTTCAGCTCCGAGAACCACAACATAAAATGCCCAAAATGCTTTCAAGTTATTTTAAAGGGAAATGGTTTCATCTTTTAAAGTCGTCTCATAAAATGAGCCACATTCTTCAGCTCCATGCACATCTAATCTGTACTTCTCTTATACAAGACAAGGACATTTCAGTTGCTCTCTTGTCTCACAATGTACTTTATACATCCATGGACAGAGACTACCCATGCCTTGTGTTTAACCAGGTTCAAGAACCCACAATCAATCATTACAATGCTCTGATAAGGGGTTATTCAAAGAGAAACTCAGCAAGTAGGGTCTTCTATCTTTACAACAACATGCGTAGAAATGGTTTTCATGTAGATGCCATCTCTGCATCATTTGTAATTAAATCATGCAATCATGCTTGTTGTTTGAGTGGTGGGAAACAATTGCATGGGAGGATTCTGCAAGATGGTCAACAGTATGATTCACGTCTATTGACATGTTTAATGTGTTTATATGCATCATGCGGAAGGGGAAGTGATGCTCAGATGATTTTTGATGAAATGCCTGTTCGAGATACCATAGCATGGAATGTCTTGATTTCTAGCTATATTTGGAATAAGCGCACACGTGATGCACTAGGATTGTTTGATTCAATGCAGCTCCCTCCTCATAATTTGAAGCCAGATGATGTCACATGTTTGCTTATGCTTCAAGCTAGTGGTAAATTGAATGCCCTTGATTTTGGACAGAAGATCCACAAGTACATTGAGGATCATAGGTACAATAATGCTTCAAATTTACGGAATTCTCTAATTGCTATGTACTCAAAATGTGGATTGATTGATAAGGCTTTTTGTATTTTTCATGATACTCGAAAGAGAAATATTTATTGTTGGAATGCAGTAATTTCTGGTTTGGCAATGAACGGTTATGGAAGAGAAGCAGTTGAAATGTTTAAAGATATGCAGAAGGATGGCATTTTGCCAGATGAACACACATTCACAGGTGTACTATCTGCTTGTAGCCATAGTGGGATGATCAATGATGGATTTAGATTTTTTAATTTGATGAGCTCTGAGTATGGGATATCACCTAACAACTTTCATTACGGGTGCATGGTTGATCTTATGGCACGTGCTGGATTGCTTGATGAAGCTTACAGATTTATTGTGAATTCTATGAAAGTTAAACCAGATCCCACTGTCTGGAGGACTCTCCTTAGTGCTTGCAAAAAGCATTGCCATCACAATCTCGGAGAACTTGTTATAGGGCATTTGATAGAATTAAATGCTCAGGAAGCTGGAGATTTTGTTTTGCTGCTGAACATGCACGCATCTACAGGGAACTGGGAAAAGGTAGTGGAGCTGAGGAAACTAATGAAGGAGAAAAATATCCAAACATCCCCTGGCTGTAGTACAATCGAATTGAATGGGGTTGTTCATGAGTTTATTGCACATGATGCTGCACATCCTAAGACGATTGAGGTTTATAAAATGCTTGATGAAATTGTTAAGCAGTTAAAGCTTGGTGGTTATGTTCCGAATATGGAGTCTGAATTGCATAATTTAGATTCTCAAATGAAGGAAAAGACATTGTCTTACCATAGTGAGAAACTATCCATTGCATTTGGTGTTCTTGCAACCCCCCCAGGGACAACAATTAGAATTGCAAAGAATCTTCGCACCTGTGTTGACTGTCACAATTTCTCAAAGGTTTTATCAAGTGTTTATAATCGTGTTGTTATTATAAGGGATAGAAGTCGTTTTCATCATTTTCGAGAAGGACGTTGTTCATGTCATGATTATTGGTGAGTTTTACAGATGGGAAATATCATAGCTAATTTGAGTTTTGGCTGCAACCTTGAGGCATTTGGCATCAATATTATTGTTGAATTGCCAAAAATACAGTCAAATTTCAAACTTATGTTGAGTGGGCAGTGGGAAGAGAATAAGATCAACCATGGTACGCAACCACAAATGTTCATGCTAAGATCCTTCGTCTGGCTTGGCATCTCAACATTTTTGTTGTTTTGTGCTGGGAGGAGCATTCTTGTGTTTTGATCTAAGGTATGGAATTTTGCAGCATCAGTCATGTTCCAGTATATTTTAGTAATCTATTTTTGAGAAGCAATGTATTTTTAGTAATCCGTTTCTTATAATATGAGTAACATTCAAGTCAATATTTCATTTGAATTTAAATTTTGAATCAGTACTTTTAAATTTGAATCTGCAAGGGGTGACTTCCACTGTTGATTTCTTGTGAATGAATGGTCCAGGGTCTTGTAGATGTAGTTTTGTTCTCTGTACTTCGTTTATTTCTGTTTTTTATATTCCATCCTGATTTTTCTCATTGAAATATAGATCTGAAATACATTTGGATTATTTATTTTCCCGAGGTCATGCAATGTGTTTTTCTTCCGGAATTTCAATATGTCACATTATCAATTAAACTGTTAGGATGTGGAGTGTGGGATAAGTAAACTTTCCTTTTACACAACACATTCTTCAATCCATGTTTCAGTTCAAAGTTTGAACTCCTGCACATAATTTGTCTTGGATTTTATTTTGATTATGTGAATTTGGTTGCCATTTTATGTGGTATTTAACGTACAAAATGGTGGCTTTCATTCCTATAATATGATAAAGTGCCTCCAATTTCAGGGATGTTTTGGAGAATCCTCAAAAATCTCTCTCAACTGCCTTCATTGTTGAGTCTGTCCTCCTCGGGGATATACAATATCAATACTAGGTAAGAAGTTTGATGTTCCATTTATGCACTTTTTCATTTGATTTCAACTGCAGATGGGAGTGCTACTTTTGTGTTTATGATGTGAATTCCGTGTTTGGTATTCCTAACAGGATTTGAATTTATGCTAAAAGGTTTAGGGAGATACGAACCTATGTACTCATTTTCATTGGCCATTTTTGTGTGGAAAACATAGCTGGCAATGAGAAGTTCGATGTTTAAAATTTTGAATTGTTCATTTTCCCAACTTGAAAAGGACCCAGAGCAGCGTCAGATGATTCCCTTTCTGTAAAACAGCAGGGAAATTAGTAGAGAATGACACAAGTCGGCAACATTATTCCCTTTATGAGCATCACAGAGGCAATCTTGTAGAGTTGAAGCTTGGATGAACAAGTTAATTTTCCATTGTTTAAGCCATTATCAGTGATGTACCCACGTGACCGAGTGATTCATAGAAACTTTTGTTTAGACTTGATCCTTGGCATACCATTTTGGCTTATTATCATGAACTTTAGCTCTTTCTTTGAGGAGCATTTTTGTTGTGTTGGCATGTTTTTTCTGTTGGAAATCCTGACACATATTGTTTTTATTTTCATTGGTGATAGGTTTTGGGTCCTGAGAAAAATATCAACCACAGGAATGCCATGTGATGCCTCTCTACATACTGCAAATCTGCTTAGCATCGGTCACACCTTTGGATTGAACATAAAACTTTGTTCGCAGGTGGAGATGTTGATCGTATTTAGTATTCATTAAAGGTCTATTTATACACGTCGAGGAATGTCTAAAAAGGAATATTCAAAAAGTATAGGTGAAAATGAGAATAGAAAATTAGAAATGTCAAAAAATAGAGTGTTTATGTACATATGCCTCATTTTTAAAATTTCCTTTTATTACTTTTAATTTCTGATCTTTCTACCTTGCACAATCCTTCTCTAACTCTAGTATCTCAACTATGGAATGCATTAGACCTCTATTGAGAAGTTTGGTCACACTTGTGTGTATTGAGTCACATCGACACTTTGAGGGAGTTTGCACATTCAGAAAACATTTTCTTGGAAGATTTGAAAAAAATTTCTTAATTTTCCTTACGTGCATTAGGAAAATTGGAAAACTTTTTCCTTAGTAATGCTAACTAATCATGCATCTTAAATGAACGGTTGGGATTTGTTGCAACTGAATTTTTCCACCATTTTTTAGTTGTGTAGGTTGTTTTTAATGTTTTAAAAATATCTTAACATTGTAAAAAAATTGAAAAAATTGTATGTTAAAACTAACATGTTGGTTACAAATAACCACTTTTTTTAAAACATCATTTTGATATCTTCATTAAATGTTCCAAGAGTGTTTTTTTTTATAACGGTAACTTTTTTACATTTCATTGATTAACGTTAATTAAACCATTGTAGTTAGATTAACACTATAGAGTGGGAGACCCCCATCTTCTGCATCTCCGGAGGTCACCACTTTAGGTATCTATTGTACTACAATGCAGGGTGTTCAAGCTCCCAAAATGTAGCATGAGGTTTCAAACCATGTTTGGTCTTGATCATTCTCTCAATCAGGAGGGATAAGATTTTTGATTCAAATTCAAGAAAAAACAGACCATTATAAAAGAAACCCTCCAAAGTAATACAACCGCCAAATGTCTGTAGAGTATAAATGTGGTTAGTTTATGAAACTCCCATCATGTGTACAAATAAAAGTATGCCATGTAATATTATGATGTGCAAACTCCTTCAACACACCTAAAAAATTTCTCATCGATATTTTACAGCACCACACGATGGCTAGTGTATCAAAATACTTGCAATCCAATGCGATCGGGGGCACAGAGAACACAACGCCAGGAAAGGTTTAAGCGCGACGTCAAACAACTTGAGAACTGCAGCATAGATTAAGAATGTCGTCCAGTGGTGCATGGTCTCCCGTGCCTTCATCTTTTCTAGCATATAGCAATCGATTCCCCTTGAAAACAAACATTCCACCCTACAAACAGCATCGTAAATTGGAAGAATGAAATCACATTACTTTGGAAATTATTACTTTTAAGATAATTCTACTATATTAGGAAAGTTTCAAACTTGAGACCATAAGTTTAGTAAGAGATCTCTTAACCATTAGGATATCAATGATTAAAAAATAATGCAACACAATAATTTCTCAAAAAGTTACCTTTCTTAATAATACTCTTGCTCAAGTATAATTTCGATAGAAGTGAGTAGTACCTGTTGCAGGACACTACTAGTGTCATTTGGAGTAGCTGATGAAGTATATTTCTTGAAAACTTCACGATACGCATCGACCCTAGAAAACACCTTCACCTATATTGTGGAATTTTGTTTAAAAAAAGAGGAGCATAATAGAGTCCACAGTAGAGTCCCAAGACTTACGCTGGCAGGATTGAAGAATGTGCGATCTAGTCCATAATAGAGTCCTAAAACGTTATATGCCTAGAGAAGCAGCACAACTTAATTAGATACTAGAAACAAGATTTGAGATGTATAATAACATGTATAACAGTTGCATGGGTTATGACCTTACGATCCGGATCAGCATACAGGCAATCCAGAGGAAATGACAGCTGCATCATGAAGCAAGGGAAATCAACAAAAATATCAGCACTGCAATGTTCACTATCTCATTTGGGCGGATGGTTATTATCCAAATTCACTAGAACAAAAAAAAAAAAGAATCAAACTGTTTAGCTTGATGGGTAGGATTGGCAGCAGCTCAAATACCCGTTCGCCTAAAATACGGGCTTTATCCGGAGTACCAACGCCAACTGCTATTAAACTCACACCTGCTGAATCAAATGTTGACTTGGTGTCCCGCAGAGCAGAAGCAAGTTCCCAACTTTAAAAGAGGAAACAAATAAGAAAATAAGCATGATGAGTGAAATTTTCTTAAAGAACCAATATTTTCTGATAGTGAATTGTTACAATCGTATGTTCATGATGCAAGTGTCACCTGCAAGGACATCCGAAATGCCTTAGAAGTGCAACCACAGATATCCCCTGGTAGAAACAGCAGAGAAGTCATATTTTAGAGATGGAAATGGTAAAATATGGTTAATTGCTTTATTAAGGAAATGTGCTGCACAGCTAGAAATCAAACAACAGTGGTTGATTTCATATTGTACACGGGGAACACAATTCTTAACATCAATATGACTACCTCTTCACTAGGGCTGCCAAAAAAATTGAAGTTGGTGAGCAATTGTAGCTTTAGACATCAAGTTTGTTAATTTTGCACAACCCTACTTTATGGTTTAAAATGCTAAATCATACAACATGATCATATATAAAAAATTAACTTAGATAGTTTGATCATATTCTTAAAAGACTAAAGAATACAGCAGTTAAAAAAGGAGAATTAATCAGTGAAAACAAATAAAAAAAGTAGAAATAAACGTAAAACCACTTAATTAAGAACTATAAGAATAACATAAGTTTACGTAACCAAAAATTTAACAACAAATAGAAATACTTGAAGAAAAGGACTAATATCAATCATTCCATGTAGTGTGCTTATGATTCAAATTGTTAGTTGTATCAAACTTGTTAAGTGACATGAAGCTTATTAGTTAAATATAACCCATGGCAGATTCTGTGCCGTTTTTCTTTATTGAAAATTAAAATTATATAATAATATTTTGTACTTTTTTATAAACAATGAAATTATATTTTTCATATTTATTATATATTTTAACACAAATGGTATACGAGATATTTTTAAAAAAATATACATCTAATGTGCGAAACATCTACGTAAGTATTAAAACTCACATAAAAATTTATCTTACTAAAATTAATTGATTAATGATAAAAGTCTATTATATGAATTTTAGTTCGTCATCATATTATTTTCAATGTATGATCTAAAACACCCTTGTGTTTGTAAGCCTCCTGTGAAGTTACCGTCGTACAAGTATCTTGTGTGATGTACATAATTTAACTTTGATACTATACGAAGATTTACTTTACTAAAATTAATTAGCTAATAAGAAATAACTTTAAGTGTTATATAAATCTAATTCATCGCATTATTTTTAAAGTGAGACTATATAATCTAACAAAAACATCATCTCCTCCTGCTTCTTTACCGTCTTCCAGAACTCGGCAAGAACAAGCAGCTTCCACCATAGATAGCAATCAAAACACAGTACTTGGTTCAAATTGGATGCTCTTCTTGATACTAACGGCAGAAACTGAAACTATTGAACAAAATCTTACGTCGTTCTTATCGAGCAGGTCCTTGAACAAAGCGGGTTCCCCGGAGGATGCCGAGAAGATGGAAACATCTGCAAGTTTTCCCACGGAAAATCCCGACGGAGGAGAAGCCGAAGCCGCAGCCGCTGCGATGGGAGGGCACCGCACGGCCAGCTTCTGTGGTCCAGCGCCGAACAGTTGCCGGTCATTCCGTCGAGACCGAAGCTGTCTCCAGAGAGGGGGGTGGGGGGGGGTTAGTGAAGGAGGGGGTGGTAGGAAAATAGGGCGTCCACGTCGAGGCGGTGAGCAGACGACGCTCTGGGAGGTGGTGGAGATCGCCATTCTTCGTCCACTGGATACCTCGATCGAGAGATGGAGAGATCGTAGTTTGTGTCCCGTACGCTTGTTGTTATTCCTCTACGGTGAAATACGCATCGACTAGTGATGGTCAGCGAGCAGACGTGTCACGTCATAGATCGAGCCATTCATATCACATCCAATGGCCGAGGTTTTTTCTCAAGTACACGTCCATTGCTGGTGCAGTGCATATTCGCTGGCGCCTCCGTCCCTGTCGCCTTCGCCATGGCCCTCTCTTCGTCGGCGTCCTTCTCCGTCCCGTTCCGACCGCTCCCGTTAACGTTCCACCACCGCCGTCTCGTCGTTCCCCCCCTCCCCGCCTTCCCATCCCCGACTCGTACCTGCGCCCGGCTGCCCGGAGGATCCTCCAACCACGTTCCGGTATGTGATTTCCCCTTCCTTGGCTTCTACTCCTTCCTTCCCCCCTTCGAATTGGAGCCCGAGAGTTGATGGCCGCGGTCAGGGCAGCATGCGGCGGGGGTGGTGCCCGACCCTCCCTCTTGGCGGGAGATCAGGAGCTTCGACGATGGGGGAAGCTACGAGACGGATGACGATGAAGTTGATGAGGAGGAGGATCACAGCTTGGACCTGCTTGTCCGGTTCCTTCACAACGTCTTCCGAAAGGTCTCGAGGCGGGCGAGGCGGGCGGCTCGGTCTGTCCTTCCAGAGGCCGTTCCCACTCGTCTGGTGAGTCCTTTTATTTTCGCAACAACGTCGCTTTCCTTGCGATTACGATAATGAATTTTGAGTTTGAGTTTGCACGCTTGGTGCCAAAGATGTTTGCTTTTAACCTGTTAATCTTTGCTGTTGATGGATTTCAAGTGAGTTCGTGTCGGTTTTCGACTCACCATAGTTGTTTGGTTGAGAGCAGGTGGGATTTTCGGTAAATGGAACTCTGATACTGGCGTTTCTATGGATTATCAAGGCATTTCTTGAGGTAATTTTGCATTGTATAGACATCTAGTTCAACCGAGTTTTCCTATGTCAAGTTTTCGTGTTTTGGAAGGGTAGATGGTCTCACAATATTACAGTTAAATCTCTGCCAAGTGCCTACTTTGCTAATCGTTCTCTCTTATACACATGAATGTAATGTTTATTAACTTTTTTATGTAAATGTAACTTAGTTCTGATCAATTCATCATTGGAACCTAACTCTTACGTTATGACCATTGCCTAGGACTTCATACATGTTTAAGTAAAACTTCAGTTTCTTCTTCCCCAAGATTATTATGGCAACTAAGCGGCAGACACCTTTAATGCCTAGGCATTCAAACCAATATCTCGCCGAGGCAACTAAGGCTCTGTTTGATTACTATTTTTGTTATAACCAAAAATCATTTCTATAGTCATAATGACATGAAGGTTTTCCAATCCACTTTTTCATATTTTTTTATCGTGACCTTTAATCACATCAACATTAAAAAATATAATTTCACTATTCTACACACTTTATTTAAATGTTAAAATAAATATAAATCCTTGCTGTCTTGTCAAGTGATCCAAAAACCAATGTATCTTTTTCTTATTTGATAAACACAATTTTGAGAGTTGTTTTTTTTCACTCTTGAAGCTAAAAAGGCTCACACCAAACGTAGCCAAAGAGCCCACTATTTTTTGTGTGTATTTGTTTAGCTGATGGAGTTTAACCCCATGAGGTTATACATTGCAAAAATATTGCCATCATGAACCAGTTATTGGATTTCTTTTACAGTCAGGACCATTATCCTTTGAGGATGAAATAGGATCTCATGAGGAGTGATTTATACTCTTGAAACCTAAATTTTCAAGTTGCAACTGACATTTTAGAACAACGTGCAACTTATAGACATACTTATGTAGTACCATTTAAATAACAATCAGGAAAAGAACCCTTTTTCATAAAGATAATTATGACTCAAAGTCAACCACTACTAACGACGGAGGATGCACTGCTCGCTTGGATGATTTTTTACATATCTTGGAGAAATTGATGTAGTTCCACAAGAAAGAAGAATGCATTACCTTAGTCTGGAAAGCAATCTCATATGAATCATTATAGAACTATGGCATAAAAAATGAAGCACAAACATTAAACGAATTGGAGATTAAAATATGTTTAAAAATGAGAAGTATTGGAAAAAAAAATTTATTTAAAATAATTAATATAAACACAATGTCATATATACGATCATCACAATTATCAAATTAGTTTGGATAAAACAAATTTTAATTCAGATACATGTAATACAATTCAAAATTGTATTTTGAAACTGTTTAATTGATTATCAATAAGAATATTCCATAAACGCAACTAACTACATAAAAACACAATTAAAATTTTAAACAACAAAGAAATAGAAAAATAGTAAAATCCAAAAAAACAATCATTTACATTGCCAAAAAAGAGAAGAATGGCCATTTTTCCTTAAAATGGAGAATGGCTATTTAAATGGAAAATTGTGCCATTTTTTAAATCCTTAACCCATTTTGTCTGAAAAACTAAATGCACTTGTCTAAAAAATATATGAGCACTGTTTAAATGGGCATTTTTGCCAATTTAAAACAATGTGATAGACATGTCCTAGCCTGTCCATATCACTTATCTTAAAACCTTCATATACTTTACAACATGCTTATATGTTTTTTTTCTCTTATTTTTCAAATACTTTACATAGTTGTCTCCTACAATTTTTAGGACTTAACTGTGATTAACAAGCATTGCATGTAGCTTGTGATCAAAACAAATGAACAAAGGAAAATGTGGCAAGCACTTTTTATGAAATATCTTCTCTTATTACCTGTTCTCTATGAAAAGGTTCTCATCCTATGTATGAACTGATTCTGTATTCATATCACTAGATGGATGAATCCATTATAATTGAGAAATGCATGCATACTACACATCTGACTATCCATTCTTGCTATCAAACTCATTTCAATACACCACTCAAAAAAAAAGCCAAAACTCATTTCAATGTATGCAAGCTTGCATAGAAATTGAACTGCAGGTTTATTTTTATTTGCAATTTTTTTATTACATTCTGTTCTAAATCCATTTGTTGTGCAGAAAACTAGAATACAAATCCACTTTGTTAAAGTTTCGTTGTCATTTTTTAGCTTTTATATCTGATAGTTTTCTATGCATCATCTCATGTGAAGTTTCGCTTGCCTTGACAATGTCCAATCAGCTTGGGAGTCAAAAAAAAATTTTCTTTTCCTTAGATTTTCTTTTATCTTCCTATCGGCATGTATTTTCCAGAAATCCCAACTTAGAACTTCACGGCATCTTGTATTTTTGGCCCCCATTCGTTCCACTTAATTTGGATAATAGGCATCGTTACATTGAATCAGATGTCAAGCTTCATCCACCCTCTTCTTTTTGCCTCTCAACGTTCCATCGTTGCAATCTCTTCAGAATTTTCACTTTTTTCTCTGGTTTCAGTTCCCCGATAATTTTATCTCCAGTTTCTGACATTGGACAGTTTGTGGTATTTAGATTGTTTAAACGGTAGTTACTATATATCTTCATTAATTATTATGATGCATTGTTATAGTGTACAATATGTTTATTAAACAATTTAACATTCTATGATAAAAATTACATCTCACCTCACCTAATTTCACCTTTAAAACAAATATAATGATCCTCTGAATGTTATCACTTCCCCTTTGCACTGTTTGCAGGTTGTGTGTACCTTTGGAAGTATGGTGTTTGTGAGCGTCCTTCTCGTCCGAGGGATATGGTCGGTTATATCCTACATGCAAGAAAATCGTTTCAACACAAGAAATAGGTTTGACGATGACAACAATGCATGGCACGGTGTTCAGGCAGCAACTTAAATTAGAACTTTAGAAGAAAAGGAGTTTACTTGGGGAGCTCATACAAGAAAAAGGTAATAAATAGGCAGTGGAATTTTTCCAAACTCTCTGGTCTACGCAATCCGTCGTTAACTACCGACATGATCATCTGACCATGATCTCTGGATAGGGAAGCCTTCCGTGAACACGCAAAGCTGTGATGATTTTGTGAAATTGCCATGGTTGGGTCGAGTGCCGACTCCAGAGCTTCATTCATCGGCGTATATTCATCTATATCCACATGTCTGTGAACATGACATTGTGGAATTACATGTGTTTCTTTACAAGTGACTGTGATGTGATATTTTTCTGATATAATTAAACCGATTAAATTTTACGTTTTTAGGATATTATTTACAATAAGTTTAATCCAACATGGAATGACCAGGAACCTCATGGTTACCTATACGCTAGAATTTTCAATAGTTATCAAAAGTATTATTTATGCGGTAACTCATTTTTTATACGTTGATTTAAAAAAGTTGCAATTTGAATTAAAAATGTTCGTAAAAAATAAAGCCTAACCTTTTCTTCGTATCCAACTTTACCTTCAACGAAAAAAAGGCAATCTTTGTGAAACGAAGTCTCACGATACTTCTAATTTCTCACAATCTTGTCACTATACACTTTTGTATTATATTTGTCTCTCTATTTTGATACTATAGAAAAATATTTAGACAAATAAAGTCTTAACTTTTACAACAATTATAGTTACGATAGTCAAATATCTTTAATTATAAATCATCTTTTTTTATAACCATCACTGCATCTGATTACATTTCCTTCTTCTCCTGCATTCTACGACCATCACACCATGTTCGGTATCGTGATGTTTGTCACAAAGAAGGTATGGATGGAGAAATAATAAAAAAATAAAATAAAATGTTAAATATTTAAAAATATTGAATATTTATAAAAAATTTAAAATTTTCATGATACGTATAAATAACTTAAAATTTTTAATTATTTAAATTATTATTTCTCATATTTTTAATGTACGTTAAAGTCTCGATCGAGTAGATGGAAACCGACACAAAAATACAAAAGTTTGATGTTGTCTCTGTTGATGTACCATTTCTTCCTTTATTTGAATCAGACTATCTCGTCAAGGAATGGAATAGAATTACGGTAAAAATCGACATCAACGTCAACCGAGTGCCGCAATTATTTCTTTTGGTGGTGATGTGGCGATCAATCGTTTTTTTCGATGGTGATGTGGCGATCAATCGTTTTTTTTGGTGGAGAGGTGGCGATCAATCGTTCTTCAATCTGGTGATCGGTCCTCAATCGCCATGCCAACAAATTTTTTTTTTTTCAACTACAGCATTTGAATTGTAAAAATAAATCTTAAAATCAGGCAACTGCGAGGTTGACAATAAATTTAAAATAAATCCGATTGAATATTATCATTTTACCTTATTAGTTGGGCCGTACATAAGCCTAAAAAAAAGAAGTAAAACCTTAAGTTATAATTTTTTATCATTCTTTCAGACAAACACAACAGTACTGTACAATCTTTAAAGTAACGTGAAGCTCTTTTTGTTGTATCTTCGCATTCATTTGATAAATTCTACGAAAATATTTTTCAATCAATTTATAAGTTTTGAATTTCAGCTAAATATATTAAAATTAAATTAAATTACCAAATACATTTTGTAGCCCACTAAACAAGTAAACCAGATAAAACTATGGAAAAATAGATAGGAAGATAAAAAAGTTTATATCTTACTGGTATTAAATAAAAATACAATCCAGACAAACAACTGAGATAGACTGCTTAATAATAAGTTTCTTGATCCATTTTAAAATGGATCAAAAGTAATTAAGAGACGTTAATAGTTTTATTTGTTAATAAGATAATGTAAGATACAATAAATACAATAAATAATACACCCTGTGTATTCTGAGTGCAGTTGTGTTTTGGGAAATTAAAAAGTAAGGTTGTGGCATTGGTTAAGCGTTTTTTTATCATGTATTTTAATTTTTTACTATGTATTATAACCATCTATGATAATATTTATTAAATAATTTTTACATTTTATATTAAAAATTAAAAATTATATAATTTTTAAAAATATAAATCTTATTTAATTTAATTCTACCGCTACAATAAATACACCATGTGTAAATAGGAAGGATTGAAATTTCTGTAAATAAAAGTGAGAGATTTTATTTTTATACGTATTAATTTTTTATATAAAAATGATTCTTTTATATTCGTAACAAAAATAATTAATTATTTAACAAACCTCTACTTGAATTCACTTGTTAATCATTATTAATTAAGATATTTAATTAATTTAATTACTTCGAAACATTCAAAAAAATTATTGCGTGGTCACCGCACACTAAACTCACTCAGTTAAGAATGTTGTACGTATCTATCATATACTTGAAATATATTAATTTAAAATCTATTAACAGAATTTATTATAAGTCAAATATATTCTGAAGTAAAAAGTAATCAGAAAAGACGGTGTACGCTTGCAGCACCGGAAAAGGCAACGGATCCGCGTCTGGCAGCGGCGACGACGACGACTTCCACCGTTGCAGTCCTCCAAGGTTGGTCTCTTCTTCCAGGTGCTTGTACTTCTTTTCTAATCTCACCATCTTTCATCAAAGAAGGAATTGCAAGCTAAAATCTCTGGATGTCTCGTTTACCCTGTGGAAATCTGGTTACTCTGGTCGAGTTGATTCACGAACGACCAAAAGTTTCGGTCTTTGAGTTAAGATGTCATTAAACATTCAAGTATGTGGCGTGAGGCTTGAGTTTGCCGCTGGTGATATTTTTTCTGCACAACGTCATTCGACAAATTTGACGGGCTCCTTGCTTATATATCGTTTGTCACTTCTATTATTAGAATCAGAGGCTCCGGGTCTGAGAAAGAATGAAGATGTATGGGAAACCTGCTTCCATCTGTGGGCGTGTTGAGGATTCGGCTAGCGTTGCACCTACTACTTCACCTCATCATAGGCCTCGTTCTTCATCCTTTATATCCGCCGGCCTCGTCGCATTGGTATTTTTTTTTTCATTTCATTTGTGATTGAGCCTCTCAAGTGTAGCATACTTTTTTGCGCATGAATTTTCTTCCTTTTTAGTGTGATGACATCTGACGTCCAATATCGGTGTTTTCTGATTTTTTTCAGGGTGTACTTGCTTTCGTTGATTATTTGTACAATGGGTTAGGTCCGTATGCTTTTTCATTGCTTCAACTGAAGTTGATGTGCGTGGGTGAATGTGGTTCTCTCAATTGATGATGTAGAATGAATTTGACTTCCCAATGGCTGAATCATAATTTAAAGCTGTAGTACTTCTGTTGTTTCTTTCGATGATGTTATATTTTGTTTAGTTGACCATGCCTAGTTTGCTTCTTATTTGATGATGTGGGTGTTCTTAAATCTTAATCAGGTATGCTTTCAAATGACAGAGAAGTTTTCAAGCACGAAGGTTAGAGATAGCTCTTTTTACTCTATTTTTATTCCACGTTCAATTTTTATGTAATAATTTGATGAAATATAGTTTTATATTCCCTTGTATCATTCAATTTTGTTTATTCTTCCACGAAAATTGAAAAGTTAGTGCAGATAATTTAATTTGTGATTTCTCCCCATTTTGTATTTTACAGCACTAAATGAGAGGAATCTTGATTAGAACTGCAAGGAGTTGTTTGACTAGTTTCAAATCATATATTTATAAATCAATAGCTCTTTTAGTTTGGAAAATCCTTCTCCATTTCAATTTGAAGACTCTATAGTTATAAATCACCTGTTTGGTGTTTGATGTAAAAAAGATGTGTTAAAACTGGGATGAATTATAGGTAACAACTCAAAATTATTCTCATTTTCAAACATGAAATTTCTCAAATTTGGATATGTCTTCAAGTTATGTAGATTTGTGTTTTCTTCAAATTTCACAAGCACATCTGTAGGGATGAATGCTTTTTTATCTTATTTAAATTTCCTTTATGGCTATAAATAATTTCATGACGAGCCTTGATGTAGCATTCTGATTTGGAGATTATTTTTAGATTCCTAGAAAACAATTTTTTCATTTATGGAGATAGGGCTACATACAATCGAGCATTCCTCAAATCCTACATTAGTGAGAGCCTGCACAATGAGATTGTTGGTTTTTTTCACTGTGATATAACTTACTCAGGATAATAGAAAATACCAACATTAATGACATCTTTAGTTCGTACACACTGAGAGTCACAGTAACCATAGTATTCGGTGGTTATCATTTCTATTAAAATATAAAGTTTGCAATGTCCATTGATATGATGTGCCACATGACAACTAGCATGCACAACAATGAATCATATATGGTGTATGAAAATTTAGAAGGAATTTCAATCATACGTTTCTCTTTTATCTGAAGGTTCATGTTCAATGGAAGTTCAACGAGCAATACCTTCCCTAAAGAAAGCATATGGTGATAGCATGCATAAAGTGTTGCATGTTGGTCCAGACACTTGCTCAGTAGTTTCCAAGTTAATGAAATTGGAAGATATAGAAGTCTGGGGTATTGAACCCTATGAGTTGAAGGAGGTTTCCTTTCATTGCAGAAGTTTGGTGAACCAGGGCATTGTGCGTGTGGCTGATTTAAAGCATCCTCTTCCTTACAAGCCAAAATCATTTTCCCTTGTTATTGTATCAGATGCATTGGATTATCTCGAAACAGAATACCTATATGGAACCCTCCTGGATTTATTAAGACAGTCAATTGATGGTCTTGTTGTTTTTTCAGGTGATTTTTCTGAGTTAATTATTTTTTTAGTACTCAAATTTGGAAATTTTGCAATTTTCTTTACAGCAGTTTCTGCATTGATTTCTTTCTATATTATTATGAAATATTCATGAGTATTATGGGGGGTGTGAATATATACAACTTCCCACTTGTTCCTCTTATGTTCTAACATCAATATAATCATACTTGTGATATTTACAATATATTTATGCATTTAAAATTAATAGAAAATCATGTAAAATTTTCATCATTTCACATGATTTTCTATTAATTCTAAAAGCACAAATACTACTAGTATGATTGCTTTGTTGATACTAGTGTTATTCAATTTCCCACCATTCTTATACTTGTCTGATTCACTTTTTCCTTTTTTTTACAGAATATACTTTTCAGGATTTTATTTCATTGAACCTGTTATTATTCGGATTTTATTTAGTTATTTTAAATATATTGCAAATTCTAATGATGGAAATATTATCATTTTTAAATGGTAATTTTAAGCTCTTCTTCATTAATTGATAGGTTTGAATTTTGCTATGTAGGTTTCCCTGGGCAATACAGAGCTAATGTTTCAGAATTATCCAAAGGAAAAAGTCAAGTATGTCCTTAAACACGTTTTTCCTACTCATTGGGCATATGATATTTGTATACATCAATCCCACTCTCACTAAGTTGTGTTTGGTGTAGATCCTGACTTAATGTTTTCTTTCCATGGAATCTGCACTTACAGCCTTTGTCTTCTGGCATAATTATATGGAAAAAAATATTACGATTTTTATGGTTAAGAGATAAATGAGAAAATTGGAAAATTTTATAATAATAATAATAATAATAAAAGATAATATAATTTCGTAAAAGTATAGTAAGCATAAAGGATCGAATCAATCTTATAACTAAAGATGGAGGCTTGGTTGGGTCCTGTTAAGAAAAATTCACGCATGTAAAGTCAACAACAATGCATTGCACTACTAATATGTGTTTGGTTCAGTTTTAGGCAAGAAGATTCTAAAAGCTGTCATTTTTATGGTCAGAATTTAAATGAGGATATTGAAACAACTTAACCCTAGAAACTATCATTGCTTTAGTATACAAATTTATCATAGCCAACAGTTTTTTTGTCTGTTGATTTGACATATGATTATTTGAAATTACAATGGCTTCTCCCACTCCTTTTTGGAGCTAAAGTTAAATTTATCATGGAATAAGAAAAACAAGGTGCAACAAATATTTCATTGGGCATGTTCTATTGAACCTTGTAATAGTTGTAGAACTAATTGCAATACATAATGTGTAATTGAAGGCCAACCTGCGAAGTTCATCATGGTGGGCACAGTATTTTGTTCAAAGGAAGTTGGAAGAGAACGAATATGCAGCCTGGAGATTCAAGCAAACTATGAGTGAGACAGCATACAGCCCAAGCTGCCAAGTCTTTCACCTAAGATCCTAGAACATTGAAGCCTTTATCTCCGGGCTTGAGGAAGTAAAATTCACACAGCAACAGCAAATCCATACACAACTATATATTTGTATTTTTTCATAATTATAAACTTACAATATAAAGTTGATCATCATATACTTGTTTGCTGGGCTACAATGAACAGAGTTGTCCAGCATGTGCTGTACTTTAATAATCATATCAACATGTAATTTCCTTTTAATAGCAAGCTTCACTGGAAATGCTTATTTTTGGTGTTGCTAACAAGAAGTTCAATGGTCGTGTAATTGTTTGATTTATTTATTTTTTGAAAATTACAATGGTTTGTCGAGAACTTCAAACTATTCAATCTCAATTTTATTTTAAATCCATCCCACAAAAAGATTTGGATTTCCTGCAGGTGTGGATGTCTGTCATGTATTCATGGTTGTATAGAGTTCTAAGTTCAAAAATCAAGATTGTGATTGGTCTTATTTTATTTTATAAGATCTTTAGAAGGGGTTTGTGTTTCCTGAAAATTAATAAAAAGGAAAATATGAAAATATATTAAAAATCTGGAAATGAAAAATATAGGATTATTTATGTACTTTATGAAAATTTAGAAAAATTTATATTTATTTTAAAAAAAATTAAAAATATTCTAGATTTTTAATATTTCAATAATGAATTTTTTTTCAGATTTTCTTTTTCATTTCCAGGACACAAACCACCTGCCCTTAAAGAAAAAAATTAAGTTAAAATCTAAAAAAAATTACTAATCTCTTGAAAAGTTGTGTAAAAGGATGATGGAGATCATTAAGATTGCAAGGGCAATATCTTAACCTAAAAAAATCAGTAAATTATGTAAAGCAATTTGTCAAAAGATTTGTAAGGTGTAAAAATTTGGAACATAATAAGATTGGTTTACTGCAAACAGTTGAATAAAAAACTTAAGAAGTAATACTAATATAATTTTTTTTATTACAAATTTTCATTGTCTTTCCGCTTTCCTCGTTAGTATGTTTTGATTCAACTCAACAATTACATATTTACTTATATCTGTTATAATTAGTTTAATTATTTCAATTAAGTTTAAAATTTTATTTATGCAATATCCACCTGTACCTAGGCTAGAACTTGATAATTTTCTAGTAAAAGTTTGGAATTCTATATCGATTAGAAATTCCATGATTTCGTTCTTTTAGTCCACTTCAGTGTCATTGAAGTAAGAAAAAATAATTTTAAAAGTAAAACGTAAGAAACAGTTTTGAGACGAGAAAAAAATAATAATAATTTTGATAATAATAAAAATACATTAAAAATTAAAGATGTCATCGTAATAATAAAATTGATTCAGAAACCAAGAATAATGGTAAAAGAACGGAGTCTATATTTTTTTGTGTTGTCCGGAAATTCAAAAAAATTGATTTAGTTGACGTTTGCGTGTATCAAGGGAAATTAGAAAAATTTTAATTAAAAATATTATTATTATTATTATAAAAAATTTAAAAAATAACAAAATTCTCGAACAAAAAAGGTGGCAGCGCCTGGTCTTCACTCCCACCGATGGCTGCGCCACCGCAGTCCACCAAGAGATCCGTCCACCTCCCGCTCTCGCTCCTCGCCCTCCTCTGCTTCTTCTTCGCCTCCCTCTTCCTCATCTCCCCCTTCCCCGGACCCCCAATCCCATCCTCTCGCCCTCCCTGCAACTACTCCGATGGCGACTGGATCCGCGCCTCCGCGCCGCGTCTCCGCTACGACCATACCTGCAAGGAGATCTTCAAGGGATGGAACTGCATTGCTGGTGGAAAATCCAATGCCAGGGACTTGATCGGCTGGGAATGGCAGCCTCGCGGGTGTGATCTGCATCCCCTCCATCCGGTGGACTTCCTCCAGAGGTTCAGGAACAAGAACATAGGTATTGATAAAGGACCTTGCGTTCCTATATTTTCCTATCTTTTGCGCTTGGATTTTCGTCGTTGGCAAGGAGGTGATGCGTGTGTCTGTGGTGCAGGATTTGTGGGGGATTCGTTGAACAGGAACATGTTCGTGTCATTGGTCTGTGCTCTGAAAAAGGTGGCGAGTGGGGTCAAGAAGTGGCGACCGTGCGGGGCAGATAGAGGGTTTACTTTTCTGGAGTACAATCTCACGGTGGCATACCACCGGACTAATCTCTTGGTTCAGTATGGTAGGTAAGAAATTTCTTATTTTCCTCTTTCTTTCGGATGTTCTTCGTCGGATTCTTCTTCCTGTCATTTGGTGATCAGGTTGCATGGTTGATGACTAAATAATGTAAGATTTAAACTTAGATAATCAACAAAGAATTTAGCTAGATAGAAATAAACGTAGAGAACATGCTGTTGCCCACTGCCCATAGTAAGATCAAGGCGTTGGTTTCTGTTGTTGAATGGATGTATGTCCTCAAGCAGTAAGCTTCTATCCTTGCAAGTTCCATTCATTTTGGCGACAATATTGACCAACGAAAAGGTAAGTAAATCAATGTTCAAATAGTCTTGCCGTACTACTATTGACTATTTGAAGCTCCACAAGACTGCTTAGTTCGCTAGTTGTGTCATGCAGTGAAAATGGGAATGATGAAAGTGAAGTGAAAAAAAGAAGGTAAGGATTAATTAAGTACAATGAGTAGGTACTACAGGGATAGCATACGTCAATTAACAAGTATGATGAGTAGGAACTAGAAGGATGGCATATGTCAATTAACAAGTAGGATGAGCAGGAACTAGAAGGATGGCATATGTGGATTAACAAGTATGATGAGCATGAACTAGAAGGATAACGTATGTCTCATATTATGATAGTCTTCACTCTCTATTTACTTTGCATAAACAAATATATGGGAAATATTGTTTAATGTTCAATGTATATGTGTTGTTTCTGTACCACTTGTTTGTTCTGTACATTTCATTGAACAAATTTAATGACCAGTTTTCATGTTATTTGTCAACATTGTCTTATAGTCATAGATGAGAGGATAAGATGGATTGACTCTATGCCCAAATGTGGTGTAATAACTTTGATACCTCAATACCAAGGTATTCAACTTTTATTTCATATCAAATTTGGGTAAGTTGAAAATTTGGCATGTATCAATAAAATT
>JAMKPZ010001646.1:0-53684 GCA_024699675.1 Amphibolis antarctica | reverse complement strand
AGATTAAAAATTTAATTATTAATCTTTAAAAATACATAAATATAAAAATTAAATAAAATTAAATTTTACTCAATTCAATTCTATTTAATTCTTCGTGTACAGGTACCCTCGTAAACTCTTATTTTCGTACCTTTGAGCTATATTCAATCTACATGAAACCACTTTTTGTTTAAAAACAAATAATAATAATTTTTTAATATTTTAATCCGGCGGTGGGGTAAATAGTCAGTCATCCTAACCATCACTGTCATCCTAACCATGCGTTCACCGTCACCCTAGAGCTGTCAAACTTTTCTTTTTCGCTTGAAAGTTAAAGATAAATTTTAGTTTAATATGTGGTAGATGTTTTATTTATTATCATTGATCTTAAGATAAAATATTTTAATGATATCGTATTTATAGTTTCCCACTGTTTCATGTGATATCATATTTTATACGAGTGTAAATATAGAATTCAAAAGGTTTGTGTTCTTTGAAAGGTTTAGAAAAAAAAAAATTAAAAAAACTTTTAGATTATACTTTTAAGTATTTGTGTATCTTAGAAAATGTGAAAAGGATAACTTTAGTCACGGGTAGTATGATAATTTTGATGTTTTAATTTGAAATTGAAGAAGTTGAAAAGTTTAGGAGAGAAAGATGAGAATTAATCTTAATATATTCTTAATTATTTAATTAAATATTAATAAAATTAATTTTCTATAAATATCACTAAAAGATATTATCTTTCTCTATATATATATATATAAAGTTTTTCCATCAACTCCTTTAAGGAGTTTTGTACGTGTTAGAAATATTGAAAAAGAAAATTTCAAAAAACATTTATGATTTGTAAGTATTTGTGCATGTAAAAAAATTGAAACAGTTTTAAATTTTTTTATTATTACAAATATAAATTTTTTCAGTTATTTCTCACCTATTGATTCAAGAAAATTATTGTAATTGACAAAACTTTTATCATAACATAATTTCTTAACATCGTGTATTTTACCCAACCTGCTTTAACCATTGTTAAACTCGTGACTATAAGAAAAATGTAAAATTATATTTAAAATGTTAAAATATAAAATATTTATAATTTTTTTAAATTTTTACAATATATACAAATAATCTTTAAAAAAATAATTTCTTAATTTTCTTTTTTCTATCTTAAATTTGTGTTTCTCCAAATTTTCAATGCGTGAAAATAGACCCATTATTATAGATTTGTCAAAGCTCTTGGTTGACGAGCAACAAGAGGTCAGACAAGAGAGGTTGGGCGCGATCGGTGAGGTTTTTTTTTAACTCTTAACTTCTGAGAGTAAGAGTGAAAAAAGTAATTTTTAGAAAAATAATTTTAAGATAAAAAAAAGAAGAAGAATAATTTTAATTGTGAAATAAGTAAATTAAAGAATATATATATCATTATTAAGTTAAAAGTACTTTTAAAAGTTAAGAATAAAAAAAAGAAATGAAGTCTAAAAGTCAGTTTACTTGTATAGGCGAAATGATTTAAAATTTGTTCAGATTCAAATTTTTTATATTTTTTTATTTCTAAAGATAGAAATCACTTTAAAACTATATTTAAAGAGAATTTTGGTCAACATTAACTAAATTTTTTATTATTTTATATAATTTTTTATTAATTTTAAATGTACAAATCTCTTAAAAGTTAAATATAATTAAAGTTTATTTGTGTATATAAAATTTGACAGAGTCAAAATTAAATTAGATGAAATTAAATTTAATATAGAGATATTTGTGTATCTTACATAATTAAATAAAATTTAAAATTTTAATGTTTATGTATATGTGAGAAGATAAAATTAAATTTATTTTTTATTTTAAAAATAATAATAAATTAATATATTTTAAAATTTAATTATTTATAAAATAAACTTATTATAAGACGTAAAATCTTAGAATGTCACGTCAAAGTAGAACGATTGCATTCAATTTAGAAGGAGAAAAGTCAAATTTAAGTTTAGAACCATTCTTTCATATAAATTAATTGAAATCTTTCAAAGAAATTAAGTCAGATCGATGATTTTTTTGTTGGGTCAAACCAAGGAATTTCGGGAGGCGGGTTGGTAGATTGAAAAAAAAAGTCGTTATTTACATAGAAGAAAAAATTTAAAATTTTTTTCGGATTCAATTTGTTTAAATTTTCTTTTTTTATTTCTAAAGATAGAAATCACTTTAAAAGTGTATTTAAAGAAAACTTTAGTCAATTTTAAAAGTTGAATAAAGTTAAAGTTAAAGTTAAGGTAGAATTATATAAAAATAAATGATCAATAATTTATTTTTTAGTTAGAATTGAATGGAGTAAAATTGAATTTAATATAGAGGTATTTGTATACCTTGCATAATTAAATATAATTTGCAATTTTAGTGTTTGTTTATATGTTAGAATTAGATAAAATTAAATTTATTTTTTATTTTAAGAAATAAAAATAAAAATATTTTAAAATTTAATTATTCATGAAATAAATTTCTTAGGAGATGTAAGGGTTGTAGAATGTCTCATTGGATGGAGGGAACAAAATATTCTGTTAAATTCAAAAGAAGAGACGTTGAAATTAAATTTTGAACTTTCTTTTATACAGTAGAAATCACTTTAAAAGTATATTTAAAAAGAGTTTCAGTAAGTTGAATAACATTGAAGTTAAAGTTAATTTTATAAATAAAGTTAAAATTATATAATAATTAAGGTGATAAAAATTTATACATTAAAATTTATATAATAATAATGATATTAAAAATAAATTTAAAAATTAATTAAAATCGTGCCTAAAAATTCTAAAATGCATCCAAAACTACCCTTAACGGAACTAAAAAATTTATCTCAAACAAAAGTTCTTGGACCTTGTTTGTTTACACTTTTTTTACAATGTATTTCAATTTTTTTACTGTAATGGTCTTAAAAATTATATTAAAATATTTACATGGTAAATCGCATAATTTTTTTTAAAACGTGAACTTTCATCTTACATAAGGTACATTCACCTACCTTTCACTACCCCTAGAGTAGGTAAAAAAGGAGGTTTGTACTTATTGAAAATTAATGAAAAAAAAAATTTAAATTTATTTTTATTATTAAAATATTAAAAATTTGAAAATAAAAAATTACATAAAATCATTTGTGTTCATTAAGAAAATTTATATTTAATTTTTAAAAAATTAAAAAATTCTAAAATTTTAACATTTTAATAATAAATTTTTTTAAAATTTTTCTTTTTATTTATTTATAAGATGCACAAATCTCTCCGTAAATACTTTTTTAATTAAAATAATAATAAAATATTTAAAAATAAAAAATTATTATAAAAATAAAAATATTTTTAAAATTAAGATAAATAATAAGTAAACGAAATTTTAATTCTATCCTTTAAATAAATACACATTGATTCAAAAGAACAAGATAAGACCTTAAGTGAAAGTCTCCGCGACGACAGTGATAACATAAACCACCTTTTGCGGGGATGACGCTTCTCGACTCACTGCGCTTCCGCTTTTGCGATGGAATATTTGACGCCGCTTTCCCCATCTCGCCTCCCTCGTCGGCTGCAATTCGCACACGTCGGAGATGGCGGAAGTGCAGGTGTGCTGCGGGCCGGGGTTCTGGGTCGACCTCGTGGTCTGCATCGCCCTGGTGTCGTTCGCCGGCCTCATGTCCGGCCTCACCCTTGGCCTCATGTCTCTTAGCCTCGTGGACCTCGAGGTCCTCGTCAAATCCGGGAGAGCGCAGGACAGGATCAACGCTGCCAGGATCCTCCCCGTTGTCAAGAACCAGCATCTGCTGCTCTGCACATTGCTCATCGGCAATGCCCTCGCCATGGAGGTTCGTCTCGATCCTAGCTTATTTATTGTCTCCTTTGTTTTTTCAGATTTTTTTCTTTGCTGAAATTTTTGTATTTTCGATGAAGGCGCTGCCGATATTTCTCGATTCCCTGGTCCCGGCGTGGGGAGCGATTTTGATATCTGTGACGCTTATACTTACCTTTGGAGAGGTAAGATTCGTTTTATTTGAATTGATATACTTGGAACCGACGATTCAAGAGAAAGTATTCTGTGGCGCTAGTCCACAACTACTCCTATGGATCTTATTTATAGACAGGACGGTTACAAAGCTGGTGATGACTCCATGGACCTTTCAAGAGATTGAACACCAAAAGACATAACGTATACAGCATTAAACAAATACTAAATACAGGATGTAGTAAATACAGTATTTGTCACACGCTCCCATAAACGTTATTTTGTAAGACAAAGTGTAAGGGTTAGCGGTATTGTAGAACAGTTCAGTTGGAGTAGTATTTTTTAGAAACTTTTTAAAGTTCCAATTTTACCTTTAAAGACTAGTTTTTTTTGATAAATGTTACTAATAATATTTTAAGAATTTGTTTTATTAAAAATATTTTTAAAAATAAATAAAATTATTTGTAAAGTTTCAATTTTATAATTTTATAATGTTAAAAATATTTAATTGTAAATGAATTACGTCAACAAATATAGATCAATCTCATAAGAATTTTCAACTATTATAATGAAATGCTTTTATTACACTACGCTAGGACAAATATTTCTAATTCAATTATAAGAAAATTTTAGTTAAATTTTCATAAATAAATTTTTAGACGATGACAAAATCAACGTTCACTTATAAAAATAACTAAACAAAAAAAAACCAAAATCTGAAAAGTAAAGAGGAAAAATGAAAAACTGAAAAATCAAAAATTCCATTAAAAAATAAAAACCTAAAATTCCGAAAATCGCTTACAAAATTAGCATGTGTTGAGGGTAGTTATGTCCTTTGGACTTCGAGGAGCGACTATTGTTTCGAGGAGTTGTGGACGAGTGGTTCTTCCATCGGGTGAGAAATCATTATGGCTAACTGGTGTATGTTTTTGGTCTCTTAAGGATATGACTGAACTACTTAAGTCATTCTTCTTTTATCAATAGTTTGTACAACTCTTACTCTATTCTTGATACAATCATTTTTAGCTATCACTTATAGTATTACCACTCATCCATTTAAGTATACGCATCTCAACACTTTTTTGGCATATGATTATGCTTTACAACCTAGCATTTTGAGTCATAAAGTATGCTTTACAACCTAGCATTTTGAGTCATAAAGTATGCTTTACAACCTAGCATTTTGAGTCATAAAGTATACCTAGGTGAATAGTATTTTAAGAATTTTAATTTTAATTTTAAGGCTATCCACCCATCACATAATACTCTAAAAAATTTCTCCACTTCATTCATCCTACTTTAATCCTATGATAATGTCCTTTATAATTTCACCATTGCTACTTATTATAGATGCTAAGTATTTAAAAGCCTTACTTCTGTGAATCTCATGACCATTTAAGTTATATACTTTTCTCATTATTCTTATTTTCATTGAATTTATATTTCATATATTCAAGTTTTGACTCAATAGTTTAATAGCACAATAATTATTATAAATTTGTATATTTCTCGTTTTCTTAAATATAGGTATTAAAAAACTCTTTCTCCATTCATCTAGTATCTTCCTTGTCTTTAAAATTACATTAAAGCACTTAGTTAACCACTTAATCCTTATTTTACCCATATACTTTTATACTTTAATAGGAATACCATCTAGTCTAATAGTTTTTTTACATTTCATGGTAAATATGGACATCTACGTATACATGTATAAATGCATATATCATTTGGAATTCATATAAATGTATGTCTTAATGGTCCCTAGGTGTTACTTAGGTGCCCAACTGCCTAAGCCTAAATACTTGGGCTCCTTAGCACCTTAATTAAGTGTGATTGTAGTGGTGGTACATTAGACTAGGAAATTCAATTGTCAACTATTGTCTTATAAATATGCTTCACTTTTTCTTGATGTTTATTTTTTCTGAATTTTAGATAATTCCTCAAGCGATTTGTTCACGTTATGGATTGGAAGTTGGAGCAAAATTGGCTTGGGTTGTCCGGCTATTACTAGTGTTGTTCTTTCCAGTAGCATATCCCATTAGTAAGGTATACCATTTTAAAGTTCTATGGCTATTTCTAATCTTGTTATTTTGTCTTCTTACGGTAATTAAGGTATGCCATATTTCTAATGTTGTTCTTTTCTCATTTTTTTGTTTTCCAATGAAGTATTTTGTTTCTTCCTTACTTTGTTCTAGATACATAGAGACAGTCTTGAAAGCTAATCATTTTAGGCATCTTCCACTATTGTGAGTATTATAAAGTGTTTTGAGAGTTCTGAGGTTGGGATAATATGGGCTGTCTGATCCCATAGGAACCTAATTATTTGAAGTCGTCTGACCTTGGTGGCTTGCTTTTTTTTTACTTTTATGGTTCTTTGATTTTTGTAAGGAAGCCCTCATTTGTAGTGGTGGAGCAAAAATGCTAGATTTTCAGTAAATCCTTACATCAGGTACTAATCTTTGTAAGGGTCAGATATAGTGCGCTGATGTTTATTTGGCAACACTAGATTCCAAACAAAGTCCAGTTCTTCTCCTTGTAGGGATGGCATGAGGCAGTTCCACCAGTCTGTTTAATCAAGGTACGTGCTTCTCCCTTGTCAGCGTTTGCAGGCTTTGTGGCTCCCAAGAGGAGGATTGGTGCTACCTCCTCTTTGATTGCTCCTTGGTGGGAAGGTTTTGATGTACTTGGATGAGTATAGGCTTTGTGTCAATGAAATATGTTGCAGTTTTGGAAGTGATGGGCAAGCAAAAGGAGGGCTTAATGTAGCTTGGAGGAAAATTTGGTTCTCCATCTCTGATGCTGTATGATCAAGAGGTGGTGGTTGGAGAGGAATAATTGGGTGTTTCAAGGTGCTTTCCATGATGATGTGCACTTCTGGAGAAAGGTGATAATTGTGTTGTGTAGTGGACACAATTGTTGCAAGCGTAGGGTTCCTAAGAGGATGCCAAATTTTGTGCATGGCTACAGTCTTTGGTCTCTCTTTGAGGCTTTGGATGGATTATATTTGTGTAGCATCATAGTTCTAGTGTTTACTTGGTCTTTTCCCTCAATGATTTCTTTTGGATGGAGTCTGCCTTGCTCCTATATTTCTTTTTGTTTTGATTTTTCTGTCTTTGGGGTCTTCTTGTTTAGTGGGTTTCTTCTTTGAAGTCCTTTAGGCTTTGGTTTTGTTTTTAGCTTGTCTATGCTTGTATAGGCCCTTAATTTTTACCAGTTTTAATGAAACTTTCTACTGTTGTTGCTCAAAAAAACCAACAAATAGTTGCCTGCATTTGTTTTTTGGAATTCAAACTTTAAGAATTTGAGAGATGGGTAAATGATTTATAGGAGATAATTGACCTATATGAAAGAGAAAATATGGCACTGGAGTAGAGAGAGACAGTAGAATCCACAATGAACTTTGACTGATTTTCTATGATTTCCATTATTATATGTATGATGGTTGTGTTACATGTGTTTAGTTGTAGTAATATGCTGTTTGAACCATTTATGTTGGTGTGCCTTTGATTGGAGTTGTTTGAAGTTGCGTCTGAGTTAACGTAATGACAATCATTACATGCTAAATTTCTTATATCAGAATTTATTACTATTTTTCTATTAACATTGAATCATGGCTTCCTTAAGTAAATAATCTTCTTATACATGCTAAACTTATTTGGCAGCAAAGCAATCAACGTAGTCTCTGTTGAGAATTGTGATGGGTTGTTGTAGATTTTTAATTACATTAGTTGCTCATGTGATTAGATTCAACATGAAAGTTTTCAGTTGAGTAAATAAAATAGAATGTAAATACAGTAAATCATATAAAGAAGTTTTCAATCACAGAACAAGGCATTTGTCCTTAATGATAATCATCAAAGGTTTCAACAAAAATCAACAAAATGCTTGCCAACTACCTGTCCACAAAATAACACCCAAAAAATCAATTAAAACATGGCAAAGTTTTCAACAATAATTTCCGATGACAATATTTTGGTATTAGATGGCAATCTTTTGTTGTCCAATGACCATGCATGTGGCCGTTTATCATGTGCAGTAGTTTCCTATGAATTGATCTCATGATCTACAAGTCATAATGAAGCAACTGCACCATTGTAGGACTTCATCTGCTCATCTTAGCTAGATGATGTATTCATTAATGCATAATTTTCTAGTAATACTGATCATTATTTGACAATTTGGGCAAAGATAAATCTCTATGTTTCAGCGTAAAGGGAGGTGTTAGATAGGTAAATGAATACTTGTGTAACTAGGGCCATAAATATCTTAGTGCTAATGTAATGCTCCGGTTTCTCCAATCTCACTATTGTCAAAAAGGTTCTGTTTTCTCCATAAGAAATAGAAAAAGAAGATTTATATGAATTTTCAGTTGGCAAGATGATGTCTAAAAGTTAATGTTTGTATATTCTTAATGTCATGTAAAATTGTTGGCTTTTGATATTGGTATTTTCTTTTCAAATCCAATAGTTTGTTAATTTGACGCAAAAAAAATAACTAATTTGAACTTTTGACATTGGTAGTTGTTGGATATTCTCTTGGGTAAGGGTCATTTTGCACTTTTAAGAAGGGCTGAGCTAAAGACCTTGGTTGACATGCATGGCAATGAGGTAAACATGTCTGTTAATCCAACTTAATGGCTTTTAATGATTTCCTTAAGTTTGCATTGCTTTAATGTGGGTGTGGTTTAAATAGCTCTTGATTTCATACAGATGTTGAATGGTCCACCGATTTAAATAAAAACTACATCCTAACTATAACTCAAAAGGGGGGTTATGAGTCACAACCAGCTACATAGATGGTGAGAAGGGATAAGTTTTAACAGAGATAATTGAAGGCTTACCATTTAACGGTCCTTACATGCTGCTACCAATGACTTTCAACAGATTACAGGTTCCTAAGAACAAGAATACAATAGTTATACAACAAGAAAATAAAGTGGACGAAATGAAAGCTACAATAGCGGCAACACAAAAACCCATTGTAGCAGCAACAAAAAAAAACGGTGCCATTAAAAAGTAGACAATGACAATAAAAAAAAGGATGACAACAGCTATCACACATCCAAAATGGTGGCATTATTTGATTACTCTAATAAAAATCCACCTAGGGTTATTTGTAAGATAGACTTTTGAAAGACTTTTGACAACTTGAATTAGAATTTCTTTATCAATGTACTGCACAAATCAATTCCAAGTAGGGGGGTGGGGGTGGGAATTCAAAACGGTGAGAAATAAGGGGCATTTGTGTAGGAAAGTAATTCTGAACTTTTGATTGTATCAATAGCCCAGATTTCCTTGCTTTCTTTCCTTCCCTCTTCAGAAAGTGCGGATTTCCCTTTGCCTTCATGCTTTTTTGCCTCTCTTTCTTGTTTGCAAATTTCTCTCATGCTTGGCTACTTGTGTTTGTTTGATGATCCCTTGCTGTCGACCCCTATCATTTAACTTTCTCTTCTTGCCTTGACTTCCTTATCCCCTCTTGCCCCCCTTTTGCCCTGACCTCTCCTTCCCTTCCACCCTCGACCCCCTACCTAGGCCATTCCTTCCACTCAATCTCCCCTCCCTTCCTCGATCTCTACTAGGTGATCAGAATGGATGATTAAAAAAATCTAATGATTAATTTTCAATAAATAAAAATGAAATTTATGCTCTTGTATTTGAACATTGTTTTAATATTTTATTAATATTTGAAATTTATTTATTTTAATTTATGCAATTTTATTTTAAAAATGAAATTTTTGATTCATTTGCAATCACTTGTATTTGAAATTTATGTATTTATATTTTTAATTACGAATTTTTATTTTAATATTTGTACTTCAAATTCTTAACTTTCCTTTCCTAGTTTTCTTATGGGAGTTTGTGCTATCTAAAAAAATTGTAAAGGAAAGTGGGAGAAATAAGGGTGTTTGTATTGTCTAGAAAGTTTGGAATGAACTTTGAAATTTTTCCCCTATCACTCGTACTTTCTAACATTTCCCATCCCACTCCTTCAGGATTTGTTTTCCATTGATGGAAATCTGCCCACCCTACCTTGCAAGCTGCTTGCTCTCCCTCGTCGTTTGTGATCTTTGTTTGTTTGATGACAAACAAAAGCTGCCTACCCTCTCATGTTCATGAAATAGACTACACAAAATTGTTACTTGCCTATCATCTCCCTTTGTGTCCATCATCCTCCTTTCGCAAGCCACTGCCTGCCCTCTTTCTCCTCCTCTTCTCCTTTCATAGAGGTCCCAAAAAGACAATCCCATACCACCATTACTTTCCGACTCATGGGTCAATATTTTGGCAAATATGCTCTTAGCTAGACAAATGTGGCTTAAATGTTGGATGGTAGGGGTGGTTTGTTTGTGAATCACTCTCACACCTAACTGCCTGCATTTGTTTGAAACTCCCTCTTTGTCAACCCTTGATGCTTGACTTTTCCCTCCGACCTTGACCTTCCCATCTCTTCTGCCCGATCTCCCCTCTCTTCTCTCCCCATTCTAATTGTCCTCGAAAAACCTCGTCAACCTCCCCTCCCCTCTGCCCTAATCTCTTCTCCCATTTTTTCTTGACCTTTCCTCCCTTTCGGCCCTCAACCCTCTGCCTAGGTTCTCCCTTCTGCTCAACCTCTCCTCCCCTTTTAGGTTCGATATATTATTTATGGAAATGGTATACTAATTCTATAAATAATTGTGGATATAGAATCAAGTTTGATATACTATTTAGAGAAATAATTTGCTGATTTTAAAAATAATTCAGTATGTTGATCTGTCAAATGGTATGCAAAAAATTTCAGATTCTTTTACTTTTTGATAAGGCATAAATGACAGGAAAGTGAAGAAAATGTAAAAATGTATTTTTTTTCACTTTCCATTTTTCATGAAATTTCCCACTTTTCTTACTTTCCTTTCCTTCATTTTCTAGATGCACAAACATCCTCTTGAATAAGAATTGTAAGAAAGGATTTAAATTTGTGTAATTTAAATAATGATTTGACCATAGAAATGCATGAAATAAAATGATTTATGTGATTGACCTCATATAATAAGATTATAGCTTGGATTGTTATTGTTGTAAGTGTAATACATAATAACTCTAACAAAACACCTCTTCAAAAAACTCCAACAAAACTCATTGCTGAGCTCTCAAGATTTGGATATACCCTCATGCCAAGCCCATACGTATTAATATATGTCAACATTAAAGGCTGTGTCTGAAAGGACATGGAGAAGGCACAACAAGCTGAATACCTCAGAACACCAGTCCAAATATACATATTACACTCCAGGGACATGTACCGTCAATACATGCCTTACCTTCAGAGGCATATGTTTTTTTTAAACAATTCAGAACTTGTTTTACAGATGCTTTCCTTACATGATGGAAAGGTCACAAATACATCCTTTGCTGACATCCAATGCTCTTGAATAAAAGTATAAAATTTGACCACATTTTTGTTAAACATGCTGAATGGAAAATTCTTTAATGCAGAATACTGCTTAAGTTGGTTTTTCGTGGTTTGAGGTTTTAATTTCTGTGGGTGTTCACATTTTTTAAATTTTTCTAGGCAGGCAAGGGTGGAGAACTAACGCATGATGAAACAACTATTATTTCTGGGGCATTAGATTTAACACAGAAGACTGCTAAAGATGCTATGACAACAATATCTGAAACATTTTCTCTTGATATAAATTTCAAGCTGGACAGGTATGTCTCAAAATTGTTTGCTGCAAGTCTGCAATGGATTCTTTAAGCATTATTTTTTGGCATTATTTCCTGTCTCTTGCAGGAATACAATGGGCTTGATAATGACCAATGGGCACAGTCGGGTACCCATTTATTCTGGAGTTCCAGCAAATATCATTGGCCTTATTTTGGTGAGAATCTGTATGTATTGTTGACAATTTCTGTTGGTGAAAGCTCAACATATTTGTAGAAGATTGGTTTGTCAAACTTTTAATCATTGTTGTGAACCTTTTGTTTAAATGATTCTATTTAATAAAAAATTTGATATGTTGTTGTAAACTTGACATTGACTTACTAACAATCAATAACTAATTTCTATTTGGATGACCTTAATAGGGCCATGTCTTAAGTCGAAGGACATGCTTATGTGAAAGATTTACTTACCAATGCCATTGGCCATAAAACAATGAGCAGGTCTTTGATGAAATCTAGATGAAGTTACAGAATGTATCTAGGATTTGATGGTAAATTTATTTTGGAAACAAAGACACGTTTGTTAGGATGATGGCTGAGATAAAAGTAAAAGCACAACATACAGAGGCACAAAAGGGAAAACAAACACACACTCAAAAATAACTTGTGCATAACCGAAGTCAAAGAAAACTTGAACATGTAGATGCCCCATGATTAAGAGTGTTCCTTTATGTGAGCAATAACATGAAGAACTCTACCAATGGGTAAACTTTAGCTCATGCATAAAGTGATTGAGAAGTTGAATGCACATGCTATGATTGGATGCATAGTGATTAAATAGATTCAATTTCCCAATCAATTGCCTATATTGACTAACATCTTGAAGTACCAATGATAACTTATCCTAGAATGGAGGATTTTGATTTATGGGGGTGCCTTGTACAGTGCGCACTTTGGAAACCCTATCTTAGGTGGCAGATCAATACATACTTAAAGTGCAATCCTATTTTTGTGCATAAGTGATTTCATCCCTTGGAAATACGTAGGCTTTCCCATGTCCTTCATGATAAAATGCTTTAAAATATAATTTTTATCTTATTGTATCATGATTATTGAGAGAACGTCATTAACATAAATAGCTAAAACACAAATGCTCATGATCTTTTTGATAAATACTATGTGGTTTATGACACATCACAAACCTATTTCCCATCTCAACTTTATCAAATTTGTCAAACTAGACGTGTAGGCTTTGTTAAGTCCATGCATAATAGACTTAATTGAGTAGATGAAATATATTTTTAGATGAAATTGAGTAGATATTGCCATTCCTTAGTTGCATTTGCATAATAGACATAAATGAATATTTAAGAAATAACTATTTTGATAATTTATTGTAGTTTTCGTTGAATTTTATTATTGATTTTATGTCTTTGTGATTATTTTCTAATTTTCTTTGATTTATATAAGTTTTCCATTCAAGAATGTTCATTTTAGTATGTTATGATTCATTTTATTACATTTATTGTTTCATTTCAAGCTTTTTTCAGTGCATACAAACATTAAATTCAATTGTATGCGATATTATAATTATTATTAATTTTCTTGAAATTCACTTTATGAAGTTTTATATATCTATTATAATATGTTTTATCTTATCCTAGAGTTTAATGGAAAAATTTAAGGTTTTTCAATCAAAATTTAATGTTTCCATGGCTTTCACTAGCACTTGATGTCTTTGTTGAAATTTTCATTGATACTTGATGTCTTTTTTTTCTATAGGACTGATACTTGATATGAAATTGATACTAAGGCAATGTTTATTTTTTCAAGCTTTAGTTGTCTTTATTATGCACAGCAAGAGTTACAGTTATTTTTAACAAACAATTAAACTTTACATAGTAATAGTAGTTAAAATCCAACTCCTACTTCTATTCATTTAACTTCAACTACATCACATCAAATATTATTATTATGTACAGTTGAAACTGAAATATTAATTTATCAAACAATGTAACTACACATAGTATTTACCTTTCCTTTCAACAACAATTACTATTCATTCACATTCATTTCAAAAATCTCATTTTTACCAACTCTTATTTATTTCAACAAAATAATTTCAACATCAAATTAAAAGCAAACTTCCACAAAAAAGTCCCTTCTTCATAATCGAAAAAATCCCTCTGGGCATGTCGTTGCCGATCATTGAACTCCTCCTTCGCCAAATCTCCTCCTCAAAAGCTGACCTTCACCGAAACCCTCCTCCTTTGCCGGATCTCCTCCTTCGAAGCCAACTGTTGACCCCCAATACTCAACTTCGATCTAGATTCTCGGTAAGTACGCAGCTGTTGGCCTACAGGCCGGTATATGTCCCCGACTGCTGGTTTCGAGGCTCTCCCTCGGGCGAGAGGAAGTTCCTTTGGTCCTCTCACAACAGAGCTCCGTTGTTTGACCCTTTTTTCGCGATAAAGGTCTGTTGGCAAATCGCTTTTGACAACGAGGTCTCGTTGTCGATGCACCTTGTTACCCCCATGCTCAGCACCCATCTGGCTACTGGGTAAAACATGCAGCAGCCAATCGGAAAGCCAGTACATGTCCCCGACTGTTGGTTCCCCGGCTCTCCCTTGGGGAAGAGGGAGTCCCCATTGTCCTTTCAATGGACTCGGGGGAAGAACATGATTGCCGTCCCGTAGGTCAGTCGGTAGCATGCCTAACACTCACCTAAGCAGTGCTGATCAGCCAGCAATTTCATTGCCAGGACGGAACTCCCGCCAGCACTTGGTGTTTTTCCATGGTAGTTCCGTTGCCTAGACGGAAATTCTACCAAAACTAAGCGTTCTTCAACGAAAGTGCCATTTTCCGCACTTCCATTCCTTTATTTAGGCCAGCCATAGAGTAAACTCCGTAGTGTTATGACTGGTCGTAAAGTAAAGCCCGTAATGTTACAGCTGATCGTAGAGTAAAGCCCGTAATGTTATAACCGAGAGTAGAGTAAAGTCCGTAGTGTTACGGTCGGTCATAAGGTAAAACTCATTATCACTCCCCACTCGACCGAGGCTGGGTTTTGGGGCAAAGCACACGACAATCGGTCCTCAAGCTGGTACACACTGTGGCTGTCGGTTCCCTAACTCACTCCTAGGCGGAGGGAAAGTTCCCCCTCTAGCTGAGTTTGGGTTTCGGCCCCTGGTCGAGACATTGAACACTCTCCCGGCAGGACGTTGAACCCTTCAGCGTGCCAAACCCATGACTGGGTCTGATCCTGGCAGCCAATCCCTTCATCCTGGCGATTGGCACATTCGTCCCTGCCACCGGCTAATGTCTGGATGATACGTTTTAACGTGAGCGTCAAGGTGCCATAGGATCAGGTTAACGTTATTTAAACCCTGTGTTTAATGAATGATGTAAATGACAGGGTAGAATTCAAAATGCACCTCGAGATACCATTTTCGGATTGCAACGTGTGTTGTGCGTGGTAACCAAAGAAATATAGCGGAAAATGAATGGAGGAGTGAGCAATGAGAAAGGAATGGTAGAAGAAGATCGCCAAACACACACAAGGAGGAACACAGAATTTTACGTGGTTCACCCCAACTTGGGGCTAGTCCATGGATAGAGAGGGAGAGAGCTTCTTTCGTGGAGGCTAGGGTTACAAATCTCTCAACATACCCTTTGGAAAATCCTAGCCAAAGTTATATAGTACTTGAGTATTCCATGAGGGTACAAAGTCTAAAATGCCCTTACATTAGTTACATTATAATTACAATTCAAGACACAATACAACAATTTTCACATTGTCTTGAATGCTAGCTCCACCTTGACCAAGCCTTTCCATCAGGACCCACAAGGGGTCAGCTGCAGCCATAAACGTTGAGCAAGTCCAAGCAATGCTTGAACTTACTCTCAATCACACCCTTTATGAACATGTCTGCTGGATTGTGCTTGATGCTGATCTTCAAAATCTTTATTTTATCTTTACTTCTAAGAAAGTGATACCTGACATCAATGTGTTTCGTGCGATCATGAAATACATTATCCTTTGTTAAACAAATGGCACTGAGACTGTCACAGAAAATATCAGCTCTGTCAATCTACACTCCAAAGTCTTGAAGTAGCCTTTTCAACTAAATTCCTTCCTTTGTGGCTTCAGTCATTGCCATGTATTCTGCTTTAGTAGTAGAAAGTGAAATAGTAGGCTGAAGTGTTGACTTTCAACTGGCAATTGAGCTTGCCACAGTGAAAACATAACCTATCAAAGATCTCCTCTGATCAACATCACCTGCATAGTCGGAATTAGAAAATTCAGCTATGCTGTAGCTCTGCTTGACGTCATATATCAGCCCTACATCAGGTGTTCCTTTCAAATATCTGAAAATTCTCTTCACGGCCTGCCAATGCTCCTTGCTAGGATTTGACATGTACCTGTTGACAACACTAAGAGGATAAGCTAAGTTAGGACGAGTATATACCATGACATACATCAAACTGCCAACGACCTGTAAATAAGGGACACACTCCATATGCTCCTCTGATTGAGACTGTGGAGACATGGCTGATGACAAATGAAGATTCCTGTCAAAAGACGTCTCAATGGCTTTACATGAAGCCATACCAAATCTGTTAAGAATCTTCTCTATGTAGCTACGCTGATGGAGAAAGAGTCTTCCTGCTTTCTTGTCTCTTTTTATCTCCATCCCAAGTATCTTGCCAGCTGGGCCAAGATCTTTTATTTCAAATTCAGATTTCAAGACATTTTTCAAATCTTGTATCACCTTGATATCCTTGGCTGCGATCAAGATATCATCCACATACAAGAGCAAATATACATGTGTGCCATTTTCTAATTGTTTAACATACACACATGAATCATAACAGCTACGAGTAAAGTCAACTTTAGTGATAAAAGTGTCAAACCTTTTATACCACTGTCTGAGAGATTGCTTAAGTCTATACAAGGACTTCTTCAGCTTGCAAACCAGGTCTGATTTCTCCTTGGTAACAAAACCTGTTGGCTGTTCCATCCAAATTTCCTCTTCTAAGTCATCATACAAGAAAACTGTCTTCACGTCAAGTTACTCTAACTCCAAGTTCCTTGTAGCCACAATTGCTAGGAGCACTCTAATAGACGTGTGTCTATCTATTGGTGCAAAAACATCATTGTAATCAATACCTTCCTGCTGTGAGTAGCCTTTGGCTACCAATCTCACTTTGAACTGCACGCCTTGACTGCCTTGTGTTCTTATCTTTCTTTTGAACATCCACTTGCAACCAACAACGTTCTTGGCTCTAGGACGCTTCACCAAATCCCATGTATGGTTCTTGTGAAGGGATTGAAGCTCCTCCTGCATGTCAGCTGTCCAATTTGTAACATCCAGGCCTCTAATGGCAACATCATAAGTGAGTGGGTCAACTTGTTCTTCCACCTTATTCGCTATTTGCAATGCAAAAGCAATCAAGTTGCTATACCCGTACTTGATCGGAGGCTGGGTAGCTCTTCTAAGATGGTCCCTAGCTATGCACCTAGGTGGAATTTCTTCCACATCATCCCCACTGCTGCCATCAACTTCATCTGGTGAGTCCAAATTAGAAGTCACCTGTTCAGAACTAGTAGACTGCGACAAAGTGAACTCCACCTGTTTGGGAGTGTTGGGCTGATCTATAACGACTGACTTCTCTCCATTTTGCATCAATGAAGCTTCATCAAATGTGACATCACGACTGTGTATCACCTTGCTTGACTCTATATCATAGATTCTGTAGCCCTTTATTCTTATGCCATATCCCATAAAGATGCCCTTCTTGGCACGTGGTTCTAACTTACCATTGTTGACATGGTAATATGTAGAACATCAAAATGTCTTCAATTTAGAGTAATTTGCTGTCCTGTTCATCCATACCTCATATGGTATTTTGTCTTCTATACCATTAGAAAGTGACCTGTTGACAAGATAAGAAGCTGTGTTGACAGTTTCAGCCCAAAACTTCTTGTCTAAACTGGTATAAGAAAGTATGCACCTAGCTTTCTCCAATAACGTACGATTGAGGTGCTCAACTACTCCATTCTACTGTGGAGTGCCTCTAACTGTGTGGTGTCTAGTAATACCTGCATCCTGACAGTATGTATCAAATTCATGAGAGCAGAATTTTAACCCGTTATTAGTTCTGAGGTACTTTATTTTCCTCCCAACCTGGTTTTCAACTAACGTCCTCCATGCCTTAAAATTCTTGAAGGCATCTCCTTTGTTCTTCAAAATGAAAACCCAATTCATACGTGAGTAATCATCAATAATTGAGAGAAAGTACCTGAATCCTGCAAGAGAGGGTTGTTGGGAAGGTCCCCAACAATCAGCATGGATATAGTCCAATATCCCTCTAGTAGTGTGCTCTCCTCTGTTGAAAGAGACTCTCTTCTGCTTTCCATAGATGCAATGCCTACACAAATTTGCATCAATGTATCCGTGTTCATCCAATCTGCCCAAATTGCTGAGTTTTTGCATCCCTCCCTACCCTAAATGTCCAAGTCTGGAATGCCAAATGGCAGACGTGGATTGCTGATCAGCAGCAACAGCGGCAACGACACCTACAATCAGAGAACCTTGAAGGATGCACAAAGGTCCATTCTTGACTCCTTTCAGCACCACCAAGAAGCCCTTTAAGACAACTAGCTTGCCTCCTCCATCTGAATACTTGAAGCCCTTGGAATCAAGTGCCATCAAAGAAATCAAGTTCTTTCCCAACTTGGGAACATGCCATACATCCTTTAGAGTTCTCACAGTACCATCATGCATCTTGAAACGAATTGTACCAACACCTGCTCTAGTGCAAACATCATCATTGGCCAGTGTTACCTGTCCACCATTAACCTGCTCATACGTGTGGAAGAACTCCTTGTTTGGAGTTATATGGTGAGATGCACCAGAATCTAAAATTCAATTATGATCTGAGTATGCACTGCAAGAAATTGTAAGTGAAAAATCACTTTCTGATATTGAATCTTCCTTTTCGGCTACGGCAACAGTTCCTTTTGATTTTAGCTTGGGACAGTTTGCTTTCCAATGTTTCTTTTTCTTGCAGTAGTTGCAAGTATCTCTTGAGTACTTGCCTTTGGACTTGTTTCTTCCCTTGAATTTATTGTTACTGTTGTTTCTCTGTTGTCGCTCTCTAGACTCACCATGGTGTGCAGATAGGCCTGAAGCACTTGTGTCATTGCTCCCATGCGTGACCATATGCTTCAGCTCTCTGGAGTGAAGGCTAGACCTCACTTCCTCCAATGTGATTGTATTCTTGCCAATCACAAAAGATTGCACAAAATTCTCAAAGGATAAAGAGAGTGAAACAAGTAAAATAAGGGTAGCATCCTCATCTTCAACTGTCACGCCTATATTTCTCAACTTCATGAGAATTGTGTTTAGCTGATCTAGATGTTGCTTATGGGGTGTTCCCTCCTTCATTTTCAATGAAAACAATATCTGTTTAAGCAACAACTTGTTAGTCAAGGACTTTGTCATGTACAAAGTCTTCAACTTATTTCATAAGCCTAAAGCTGTGGATTCATCAGCCACTTCAATAATAACTTCATCCGACAGACATAACAGTATGGTAGAATAATTTTTTCTTCCTGTTGCTCATACTCTGTAGATTTTTCATCTATAGTTAACCCTTTGTTTAAAGGGACCCAAGTGCCCTGTTGTTTAAGCAGAGCTTTCATTTTAATCTGCCACAAACTGAAGTTATTTTTCCTATTGAACTTATCAATTTTCATTACTGGCATTGACATTATATTCAAAATATAAAATGCATACAACAACAACTCTAATCAAACAAATTGCAATTTCAGAAAATTGCTCAGCACTTCCACTTCAATACTAGGTGACTGGCGTTGTAAGAGGGGCGGTTGAGCTGGACGGCACGCCTGGACGTGTGCGGACGGCTACGTGCGGGGATGACTGCACGCAAACAGATCTGCATGCGGACGATTGCTTCGAGGAGGGATTTGCATGCGGATGACTTCATTTCCATGCAAGAAAAGGCTTTTTCGAGGTTTTTTTCTAGAGAGTCTCTTTCGAACCCCTGAAGGAGAATGAAGCCCAGGAGCGCTGACTGGAAAGGAACCATTCTGACCATCGCCAACCTCCCTTTCAGGTAACCTCCAACGCCTTCGGCGAGAGGAGCCCCTCCCTGGGGTCGTGCAATGTTGCGCGTGCCAGGGAGGACAACCTCCTTTCTTCTCTCGCCGTACTCTTTTCTTCTTTTTTTTATACTCTTCGTAACCTCGATCGTATTGGACCTTCCCCCACGCATGGGTGGAAGGTTCAAGGATGCTCCCGAGTTCATTCCTTCGGATACGCTTCCGAAAGGTATCAGCATCCTTCCTCCCCACTTGGTGAATCCTCCAAGGACGGGTCGAGACCAGTTTCGTTGTGATTTGTTTTCTGGGTTTTCATGTGAGAATCCACTCTCTTTATGCGTTTAACAATCGTATCGTCGTATTGTCCGATGTTTCCTTTATCGTGAACATTAGGCCACCGTTAAGGTGCGTCGTCTCTATTTACAGATGACCGTCTCCCTGTGGGTTTCCCGCCTCTCCTATCTTTTAGGCTGGGTGGATGAATCCTTGCACCCGAAAGGAGAGGTGGCATACCGGGCAGAATCCGGCCCTATATCTGGATGTCTGGTAGGTTGACTGGTAGTCTCACCAGACCTTCAGCTTTTCAGCCAATGGTTTGTAGCGGTAGTTGCCGTGTCTTTTATCCTTTTTCTCCTCTTGTCTCTCGTGTGAATCCTCGTGTCGACGATTTTCCCGTTTATTTTGCCGAGAGGAGTAACGTTACTCCTCTTGATGCCCTAGTGAATCCTCCAGGATGAGGCTGTCGGCATGAATTCTTGTTGACTCAGGCTAGGCTGGGTGCATGAGTCCTTGCACCTGAAAGGAGAGGCGACATACTAGGTAGAATCCGGCCCCGTACCCATATTTCTTGCAGGCCGACCGGCAGTCTCACCAGACCTTTGACTCTTTAGCCAACGGTTTGTGGTGGTAGCTGTTATGTCTTTTATCACTTCTCTTTTCTCGTCGTGTCTTGCGTGAATCCTTGCACTGACAGTTTCCTGTTCGTTTTTCTAGGAGTAACGCTACTCCTGATGCCTTGGTGAATCCTCCAAGATGAGGCCTTCGGTATGAATCCTTGCCGACTTAGGCCGGAATGACTAGTGCTTTTCCTTCTTGGAGTTGGAGAGAGGTTGAGATTATCCAGGTTGTCTGGGGGTGCCTAACACCTTCCCCAACAGTACCTTGAATCCCTTATCCAGCTCTCTCGTTTTCGCAGACATTGTTCGTTTTACGCTACTTTATGCTGTTGTTTAATGTTTCTACGCTTTTATCCTTTTGATTGTGGATGAATCCTTCTCCATCTGGTTTTTCTTATTTTCTACACAAAAATAAGGTGGCGACTCCATGTCACGAGCCATCTACCTCGCACGGCGATGTGCTTTATACAATCATTTTCCATTCTTTGTGCCTTGACTTGTTCGTCAGCCTTGTTGGCGGAATCTCATGAGCTTCCGGGTGATCACCGGATGAAAGAGAGAGTACACCAACCTTTGCCAAAACTCTCCTCTTTCGTTGAAACCCTCCTTCATAATCAAAAAAATCCTTTCGCACCTCTGTCGACCATCAAACGCCTCCTTTGCTGAAACCCTCTTCCTTCATCGGATGTCCTCCTCCTTCGCCGACCTTCACCGGATCTCCTTCTCCTCCTTCATACCTTTGCCGAATCTCCTCCTCCTTTGCTAGATCTCCTCCTCCTTCGCCGATCTTTGGTGTATATCTCCTCCTCTTTTGCCAACCTTTGCTGGATCTCCTCCTCTTTCGCCAACCTTCGCTGGATCTCCTCCTCCTTTGTACCTCGCACAGATCTCCTATTCTTTCATCGATCCTGCGTCAACGTTCGAAACCCATTTTGGGTTTTCAATGGAGTTGTAGGGGAGTCACGAAGTTAGGGAAGAAGGGTAAAAAGGTAAAAGAAGAAAGAGAAAAAAAAGAAGAAATAAAAAAAAAGAAAAAGGAAGAAGAAAAAAAAGAGAAAAGGAAAAAATAAATAAATAAATAAATAAGTAAAAGAAAACTATAAAAAGATAAATGAAGAAAATATAAAAATCATATTGCAAAAAATCTTATTTTGTAATATATGATTTATATGATCTTACCATTACATATTTATTTGTTAATGAACGTCATACAAATATAAATAATTTTAAAAATTGTAATTATTATTTAATGTAATTATATAATTTAATTTTTCATATACAATCTGTCTTAAAAATAAATTGCACGAATAAAATTCAATTGAGTGTGATTTTATTATGTTAGAGTTATATCACTACTAATTTAAATAAATGTAATTCAACTTTTAAAAAAATCTAACTTCAATAAAAAACTACTATAGTACAAACAAACAGAATTAACTCTAACAAAATCTACCACAATACAACTTTAGTTTTAGTTTCAACCAAAAAAGTTGCAAACAAACACTATTTAGGCCTCCATTTGTGCCCATGGAATTCATAAGAATTGAATCAAAATGAATTCAATTCCCATGGATCACTTGTTTGTACTAACGAAATTGAATTCAATTCATTTCTGTCGATATTGTTTACTCTTTAGTTTAGAACAAAAATGAAGTCTGGATTCATAAGATATGAATCGTTTGGAATTCAATCAGCTTGAGCTTCTTTGCTCGCTTTTGTTCGACCTCCAGAATTTTTTAATTCCATTCAATTAGATAGGTGTGCAAATACCTCTGCACTGAATTCATTTTCGTCTATTTCAATTCTATTCAAGAAATTAATTTTCGTTAATTAATTTTCGATCAATTCCATGTGCACAAACACGCCCTAATACTATGTAATGGAAACACTTGAAGTACATTGCAATCTTTTTCATTGTGATTCCTCTTTATATTCTCATGAGAAAAGTATTTTTTGAAATATGAATTTGAAAAATTTACAACCTAATATCCATCATGTGAAAAACCATAACCAAGTAAAGATTTTGGCCAAATTCTTTATGATCTACCAACATTAAAATAACCCTTTTTAACTCCATTCATTATTTATTGCTGTTGTAGGCATTGATAATGACCTAATTCATCTAGACATCAACTCCTTATAGCAAATAAGGACCATAGTCGTGCCTTATAAGATGGGTAGGACCTTGCAAAAAAGCACAAGTACACAACAAGTGTGGGGGTGGGGGGGGAGGGGGGGCTAGATCAAAACCCCACACGAAAAAATACAAGGAAACCAATAGAAACAGGGGACGCCAGGGCCCTGGACTAGCGGAGATTCGGAAGTTCCCATTGGTCCACACAGAGGAGGCCCCGAACTCGAGGTGGGCATTGCCAAATATCCCTATAGATTTTATCACCAACATGGAAAGCCATCTGTGCTGCAGCATTTGCCACCTGGTTGCATTCCCAAAACACTAAAATAGCATCTCACCTTTGCCAGAAGGGGAAGCCAAACTTGAATAGCTCAGCGGTGAGGACAGTTGATGTGATCCAAGGCTGAACAAAGGATTTGAGAATTTGACTCCACCACTAGCTGAGTTGTGTCCATCTCAAGCTGCTCACACCTGTGGAGGCTATATAAAAGTGCAAGAATTTCTGCATGAAAAGCATCACAGGCCTCACAATAACCATGCAAAATAAAGCCTTACATTCATGCATATTATTGATTAGGTATATTTTTACTCTCTAGACTAGCCTTCCATGATTATTTGCACAATAACATAGCATGAATTCTATGGTTGAGTCCAGAATACATCTGTGCCACAATAACAAATATAAAACCTTGTCTTTATTGTAATCATTTTCAAAAAGAAATCCAGTCACTAACTAAACTTTCTAACTTCTTATTAGGACAAACATTACGGAAATCCATTCAAGTGATCCAGGAAAGGAGTAAATCTTGTAGAATAACTCAAATTTTGTAGGGTGATTCATAAATTTCGTGTATAACAAATATTCAACCAGAATGTGCATTACATGTAGAGGTGCTTGTTTTCTACAAGTAAAATATTATTGATTGAATTATTTTGTATTTTTGACATTTCACAAGTTTCATTCTAATATGTTTAACAGCCGGACTGCAAAATTTCATTCATGTCAAATCCTTGTCTACTAGGACTGCAAATAATGTGGCCAATTCTAACTTTAACTTTTGATGGAGGAAAAATTGGAACTAATATCAGTAATCTATTCGTTTCAGGTAAAAAATCTAATCACCTTCAGGTCGGAAGATGAGATTCCCATCAGAAATATCACAATCAGAAAAATTCCCAGGTATGTTTTTTAATTTTTTTTGTTCTTTTTATTATTTTTTTCGTTTTTTATTTTATTTTATACGTGAAATATTGGAAGACATGATGGTGGAAATCCAATAAAAGCATGGAAGTCCATGAAAATGGACTAAAAAACATGAAATTTGTTTCGTAATAATAAGATAAGCAAGTAGGGAACAAATATTCCTAGTACTAATTGGATTCAATTTGGAGATATTTATGACATTAAAAAGTCATATACAATGAAATTAATTTGTTTAATTAAAACAAGTTATAAATATTTAATAAATGTTAAAAATAAACAAATATCCAACACATTTACATCCACTCCTCTGGCATAGCTTGAATTAGAAAAACCTCAACATGAATGTGACCATGCTTTTCATACAATAGGCCTTTTTCTGGGAGTACCTTTTGGATAGGCAAGAACTCAAGTGATACCTTTCCAATGAACTTGCTTGGGTTGTTGCATGAATTGTGAAAGAAGACCTATTGCAAAGGAAATATCCTATGAAGTAATTGTCAAATAGATCATCTTAGCAATAAGTTTCTTGTACTTGTTGGGATTTTTCAAAGTCTCAAATGTTTTATCCCAAAGTGGAGGATTTTGTTCTATTGGTGTATCTTCTGGCTTGCTAGTCATAAGCCTAGTTTCTTACAATAAATCTGGTGTATATTTTCTTTGTGAAATAGACACTTTCCCTTCAGCATGGGCAAACTTTATTCCTAGAAAATAACTAGGTCGTTTTATATCTCTGGTGACAAGGTGTGCCTCAAGATGTGCCTTGGTTTTTCCTATACTGAGTGTATCATTTCTTGTTATTATAATCTCATCTACATAGATGACAATAATGATATATCTAGTTTCATTGTGTCTCTAGAAAATAGAGTGGTTTGTTTGGCACCTTTTAAAATGTCCTTACATTAAATTTTTGAAACCATGTTCAAGGACTTTGCTTGAGTTCATAAATCACCTTTTTAAGATGACAAATCATATTCTCCCCATGAGTAATTCCCCACGAGCAATATACTCATTAGGTTGCTTCATGAGGACTTGTTCTTGCAAATCACCATACAGAAAGGAATTTTTAATATCCAGTTGATGTATCTCCTAGGATAGATTGATAGCAACAAATAAGAGCATTCGAATAGAATTGAGACAAGCCATCAAGTCTCTTCATAGTCATAAGTTTGGTTAAAATCACAAGCCATAAGCTGGGCTTTGTATCTATCAACAATGCCATTGGGTTTGTGTTTGATAGTATACACCCATTGACAAGTAATCACACTCACATTTGTCAGTCAAGAAACTAACTCCCATGTTTTTTGGGAGATAAGGGAAAACATCTCCTTGTCCATAGAAACTTTCCAATGAGGTATCTGTAGTAACATTGAGAGCAAAATTTCAAAGGCTAGGACGTAAATGGTCATAGGACACAATTGAAAATAGGGTGAATGGTGCAAGTTCTAGTACTTTGTGTAAGGTTATAGGAAGATCAATAGAATCTGGACTGGTTGGGATTGAAGGAGCAAGGGGTGGTATCTGCTTTCGTCAATGATATAGCTAAAGACATTGTGGTTCTTGCTCTGCTGTAGGAGGTTGCACATCTAAATCTGGTAAAGTGATTGGAATAGGCAAGGGAACCCTTTCAATAGAAGCTCAGATAGACTTAAAATAAGGTTGAGACTTAAAAAAAAAACATCTAAAGAAACAAAGTAGTGTTTAATGGAAGGGTGGTAACATTGATACCCTTTATGAGTATGAGAATATCTTATAAAGACGCACTTGAGAGATCAAGGAGTTAACTTGTCATGAGCTGGAACAAGATCATGGACAAGGGTAATACATTCAGAAACTTTGGGTGGAAGGGAAAATAATTTATCTTCAAGATGTAGACGACATTGGATCACAAGCAGGAGGGAACCTACATATGCATCAAGAGTATACAGGCAACATCAAGAATATGTCAATGGTTGCACTTCCTTACTCCATTTTGTTGTGACGTATGGGCACAAGTAGTTTGATGAATGGTACCTAAAGAAGCATAAAGGTTTTCAAGGCCACATTGATGAAATTTTAATGCATTATCAATACAGAAAAAAATTGGCATAATAAAAAAGTGAGTTTGTGTTTCATTGAAAAATTGTTCGGTAACATCCAAAGACACATGATCTGTCTTTTAATAAGTAGATCCAACTCACATGAGAGTAATCATTGATAAAGGCAATGTAATATTTGTGACTAGAGACTAAGAGTATTCTTGTAGGTCTCCAAATGTCACAATGAACAAGGTGAAAAGGACTTTGACTGGATGATGATGCAATTGACGGTAGATAGCATGGTGATGATGATGCAATTGACATGATTGATAATCAAAGTAGGACATAAAACACCAAGGAATGGCTTGCTAAAGCTTCTAATGGGAAGAATGCCCTATGCGGTAATGCCAAATTGCAAAAGGCTTGAGAGTGGAGACCAAGCAAGCAAGACCATGAGGTATCTCATCGCAAACCAGCATATAGACTTCTGCTCGTATCTTACAGCTCAAACCAAGCCTCCACTTCATTCGTAAGTCTTGAAAGGTATAATGAAAAGGGAAAAAGGTGATTGAATATGATAGGTGTTCTGTAATAGCACTTATAGATAAGAGATTTACAGAAAAATCTGGAATGAATAAAACATTATTAAGTGTAAGGTCAAAAGTGGCGTAGCCTACACCTTGTTTGCAAACAAACTGGGTGTGTCCATTAGCTATGGAAACAAAGGGTACATTTGATGAGGTAGAAAGATGACTAAATAGGTTGTGGGTATCTGTCATATGAGAGGAAGTAGTTGTAACTTGAAGAGTGCTTCTTGCAAACTGAAGTTGTTCCTGAAATTTTTGGAAGTCCATATACTCTTTCTATGTTAAACGCACACCTGAAGCCTGACCTCGAGAAGGAAAATTGGGGAAGGTGGTTTTACAATGAAATGTCATATCCATTGAAATTAATTTGTTGAAGTATAACAAGTTATAAATATTTAATTAATGTTAAAAATAAACAAATATCGAACACATTCACACAATCAAATGTTAATAAGAAAACAAATCTACCTAAAAAAAATATACATTCTACATAATATTAAAACTTTCAAAAATAAATTAACGGCATAACAACTTAAAAACTTTGCAAAATCTTCACAAAAAAGTTGCCACAATAAAATAATAAAGAAAATACTTGCTTAGTTATTGAAAACTTGGAAACCAAATCCTATCCTTTTTGGAACCTCAAATCCATCCTTGCTCAAACCCTTACGTGGAGAAGTTGAATCCTTGTACTGTGAAGGCTTGAGAAGGATTGAAATAAGGACCATCATGTAGGCTTCAAAAGATTGAGATTTGGTGGAAGCACTTTAGATCTGTGGTGAAACTACCAGAAAATAAAAATAGATGGAAGAATGTAGGAGGAATTCTTCTACAATGCCCTACAAAGGCCTCACAGTTTGAAGAAAGTTTTGATGATATCAAAGGAGTTTGATGATGATTGGAGAATCTCAAATGGCTAAGAAGCTTGGGCAAATGAAGAGATGAGGAAGTAAAGTTTGTCAGCACCTAAGATCGTTGTGTCAGTGATGTGATGGCCTAGCATGTGTGTTTTGCCCAATCATTTATTGGCACCATCTAAAACAACCTACATGACATTGAAATTTGGTTAGATTATTGCTTGTGTGTATTGTTTTAGAATTTTTTCATATTGACACGTATCAATGAAATTAGAGTTGGGGGTTTAGGTTCTTTACCATTGGTACTTTTTTTCCTCCGAGTGATGAAATATGTTAAATCCATTTTGGCAAGCAGGCAATTCAATTGTGCTTAAGGTGACTTGGGCGAGATTTTTGGTTAGGCGCCTGGGGATTAAATTTTGACATCTTAGTATATGTTGAGGTGAATCTAGAGATGTTAATTGGATTGTGTCCAAACTGCACTAGCATGGATTGTGTCCACAGGCCACAAGTCATGTTGGGATAATCATGCACTTACACCCAACAGGTGCCTCCATGAGAGATGTGAAGGTAATGGCTGCAAATTTAGGCGTTTACTTCTGAACAAATATAAAAAATATATTATTTTTTCAAAAAATTGATTAAACTCATGTTTTTAATCAAAAATATTTAAAAATATTTCTTGCTTGAACATCAAGAAACAAGTATGATCCTCCAATGGATTGCAACAAAGAGTCATCTGATTATATAATTGTTGATGATGCACCAAAAATTGATTAAACTTATGCTTATGCAGGTGGAAGATGGATTGATTCATTCATAAGCATAAGGTCTCTTTATATAGATGTTACATAGAGACAATACATGGTACTTAAATGTGGGACTAAACCCACTTACAAATAAACCTTAATACATATTTAGACTTTAACAGTCTTGATAGTTGTTTTCCCATCTTTTTTTTTGTTTAAGATTCACATTGATAATTAGAATTTACCCTTTTGACTTGAGGCCAAATTAATGTTCTTATATGTTGGTGACTAAGACATCGTTAACTTTTCCCTACTTTCAGCTTATGTAAGTACTCCCATTTTTATGATGATATTCACATTTTTTAATTTACTCTTTCCATTATCAAAATCACTTTTTTCTCTCTTTTCATTTCAAAATCGTTTGCCTGGAAATCACTTTTTCTCACTCCTAGAGTAGGGGAGTGGAGTTGGTGAACAATCCCTAAAACATACTTATGGTGCCAAAGTATCACGTGAGAAGCTGAGTGTGCTACCTTAGTCAACCCAAAGAATGCAGCTTTTTTTGCCATTTGTCTATTTTTAGTTATGTTAAACATAAATAAGAGTGTAATGTTTTGGAAATAGGAAGATTTAAGTGAAATATCATAAGATTAGTCAATAGACAAATAAACTCAAAACAGCTAGCAAACCAAAGGCAAATACCTGATTTGAATAAGTCTATTTTAACTTATGGTCATTATGTTGCATTTTTTGTGATCTCATCCCTCTCATTATGCTTGTTTATTGAATGGTTTATGATTTTCTTCAAAATGGACATCTTTTGTAGCTTTTATTTTCTCCACTGAGAGTCCTTATATTTTATACCAGGGTTCACGAGGATATGCCCCTTTATGACATTATAAATGAATTCCAGAAAGGTCACAGTCACATGGCCGTTGTAGTGAAGAGCACAAAAGAATTTCCGGCAAACTTTGTAAAAGGAATGAGTAATATGGTTGAAAATAAAACCAACATGAAAAGAAAACATACCCAAGCTGAAGGTATTAGTGCCCTTTCCTAAATTATTTTTTTCAGAAATACATTTTAAACATGATCCCTGGCTATGGATAAGCATGGTAATTCTTTAATTTTATGGGTAACTTTTGTGTAGTTTTGGCTGATCAACTTGGTAGAAGTACAAACACTTCCTTGTTGCACTGCAATACCCCTGGAAGTTGGAGTCCATTGAGAAACTTTGATCAGCGTGGAATACACACACAACTGAAAAAAAGGGAGAGAGGACGTCATGAAAATATAATTGAAGATTTGGATTCACTTCCGAGCTATCCATTAGAAGAAGAAGCCATTGGTATCATAACAATGGAAGATCTTATAGAAGAATTGCTACAGGTGTTCAACAGTTAAAATTTCCAAATATAGTCTAATGCTAAATTAACTTCTTAACCATAAATTAATGTATGCCCATATATAATTTTGTTCTAGAATCTCTTATTTGACTTTCTTGTTTGCTTTGGGAATTTTCTCAGGTCATCTAAACATTTTCACATTTGCATGATGGTTGACTTGTCATATTGCTTGCTAGTTTAATGCCAACAATGTCGATTTCTTTAGCTTTGTAAAATTTAGAAAATAATCTAAAATGCATTCACAATAAATTTGTATATTTTTCTATTGTAAGTCTGATTCGGTAATGTGGCATAAGTTAGACATTTTCTCTGCTTTTGGTTTTTAGATTTAGATTATCATTCCAAAAGTTGTCACATTTATAATGCATTTCCTGGTCATGCAATGCATTTGGTCTTATGATCAAAAGCAAAAACAAAGGCATTTTTTGAGCTTCTATGGTTGTTTTGAATGCTTATATTGCATGCCTATTTTTCTCTATCACGTTATGATTTTGGATATTTGGCTATACTTGCATGCATCCATAACATATATATTTATATATATACCTATGTTGATTTTGTTACACATGAGAAGAAAGGAGAAAAAAAAGTGTATATATTCATTACAAGTGATTTACAGAATATTTATATAATGGGACATTTACATAGAGCTCCTCGTAAATAACCAAATTACTTTAACAATTACCTTAACACTCCTCAAGTTGGAGCATAGATATCTAATATACCCAACTTACTATAAAGTCTTTGAAAATCTTTGGCAATTGTCCCTTTGGTGAAGATCACTGCTTAAGCGATGGAGTTTATAGAGTAGTCACAATTCCTTCTATCATTAAATTTTAAACATAATGACAATCTATTTTAATATGTTTTGTTCTCTCATAAAATATGAAATTACTCACAATGTGTATTGCTACTTGGTTGTCACAATGCATTTCCATAGGAGTAGTGGTGACAGCCCAATTCAGATAAGAAGGAATTTATCCAAATCATCTTACACCCCTTTACATAAGTAAGAACTCAGGTGGCTCTTTTCCTTGGCTATTGTATAAACTGTGAAATCATTTATAAGTGATTTACAAAGTATTTGTACAATGAGATATTTACATAAAACCCCTCATAAATAACCAAATTACTCTAACAGTTACATCTTATTTCCCAATGTTTTATTATTATCTACAACCTGTCAAACTTTTTCAGATAGAGTTTGTCATACATAATATATATGAGTGATATCTTGTGCATACATGAATTCCACATGAAGCAAACTTTAATACTTGTACTCTTGTTGCCTTCAGGAAGAAATTCTGGATGAAACAGATGAGTATGTTGATGTTCACAACAAGTAAGTGATGAATTGATTTTTCTACTAACAACAATTCCTATCGTTAGTAACCTGATCTCTTGCTTTCAGGATAAGAATAAATATGCTACCTCCCAAAAGGACATCACCAAGATCTTCTGGTCATGTTCCTCATTTTCAGAGAACTCCTTTGGCATCTCCACTCTTGGCCCATAATCGTGCTTCTATTTCCCACTCTCCAATATCACCTTGTGCCAGCACTCAGGTTCCAGCATCTTCTCGGTCTGCTATGGGAAAATCTCTACCAAGTTCTCCAGCATAGTATACCATTTCTCAATATATCCCACCACCTTCTCATAATGTAAGTAGAGTTTGTGCTTTTCTACTTATTTTTGTCTTATAACGTTCATTTGGTTATTTCTCCTAAAAGTTATGGTAGTTTATAATTCCCTGATTAATGTACACAATTTGGTTCGTCCACAATATAACACAGACCTTTTGACCTAAATTGGTATAACGTTTCTTTGTAATAGACCTTTTAGTTTTTTATCCTAAAACTTATTGTAGTTTGTCGTCCCGCAAGATTTTAGAGGTTGTTAACTCTTGACTTATGACCTTATGTAGAAAAGGAACTTAATCTATAGGATTTACAGGGAGGTTAAAATTAGGGTCGCAGATAATAAATTTTTTTTGAGCAGTGGATAGGAAATTCATTAAATCAAAAGCAAAGTAAAAAGAAACAAAAGGGGCTCATTGAAGGTGCCCTAGAAGAAGAAACAGATGTTTTCCTGAACAATCAATGCAAGAAACTAAAGGAAAACTAAAAACTAAACACAATCTGAGATGAACCTGAGCCAATTTAACTCTTTTATTTTATGATTCTTACACCTGATCAAAAATATTGTCTTACCAATGTACAAAATTAGAGTTTTGGCTATCGAACATTCCTTTTTTTCCTTTCTAACCACTGATGTCACCTAATGGCATGTGATATACATCTGAAAATGAATTATAAAAACAGTGATTTTCGTCAAACAGTGAAAATACAGTGACCTGTCAAGCAATGACAATTGTAAAACATGGTGAAGGGTTTTCTGCAAAAAGAGCTTGATAATGGGTGGGATTTGCTCCATTTTGGGTTTATTTTTAGTATTAAAATTATATATACAAAATTTCTTTTGAGCTTGTTGGATACACGGTACGGTTCTTTATACTGACTGACAAATATTGTCTACAATTGTCAGGTATCAAGGAATAAACAAGTGAATCAAGAAGAAAGTCAAGTATAGTACACCAATGCACATAGCAGAATTTGTGTTGAAGTGTGTGACTTTCCATGATTAGTTTGGACTTTTCTTAATACACAGATATTGTAGCTTAATGAACATGATGTCTAAACTATCAGGTGATGTTCACTGATATTGCCACATTTTGTGATGTGTTTTAAGATTCCAGTTTTGTATATATTTAACAGTTTTTTTGCTTAGATACCGTATGAAAAGTTCTAAATAGCTTGTATATCTTTTGAATTATAATATTACTTTAGATACTCTTAAAAATATAAAAATCCCTATGTTTGATACACAGTTATACAATCTATTTCCAACTTTTCCAAGAATACTCAAGCAAAAATCCCTATATTTGATCATGCAAACTCTACATCTTTTGCTCTTATCATTAGGTGTACATGAGATAAAATTGATTGCAATGGTGGGCTTGTGTTTATATTACATTTTTTTTTTGTTTATTTGAGTAATTGACATGTTATTACCATGAACCTGGTTAATTATCACTTTATGAGTCATTTTAATACCTGAACTTTGTTTTGTAACAAATACTTCAATGTTTAGCGTCAAATACCTATTTCTCAAGTGTTGTCGATAGATGATGGTGTTTGCTAGTCACAAAGGGCAGATGACATTCTATCTGGATTTCTTTCATGTGGGGTTGATGTTGCCTTAGACCATTCTTTTTGAGTTATTCATCAATATAGGTGTCACTATCTCATAAGTGATGCCTGATGGCATTCATTCTGTGATTGCTTTCTGTAGAGAAATAAGAAGAAGATGGTGGAAGATCGTTTATATATCATTCATAAACATAAAATTTCTTTATGTAGGGGTTACATAAGAACAATAACTAATACTCAGCTAATGTAGGACTAAACCTACTTACAACACAAACCTTAGTACACACTTAACTTTAACACTCCCCTCAAAGGAGATACATAAACTCATACATAACATACAAAAATCTAATAGTAGCAATAATGTGTGAGCAAATATGTTAAGAGATTTACACACATTCTTACAAATACATTTTTTTTCAATTATCTAATAAAAGAGATTGTGGATTATTAATACGAGGTATTCTATAAACCTCAAAAGTAGTGCGAATTTTTAAGTTGAGGTATCTGATAAGTCCTAAACTCAAGTATGGATTTTTAATGTAAAGTATTCATAAACCTTAAGAGAATAAGGATTTTGAAAGTAAGCGTTTAAATAAAGTAGTGCTTGTAAATAAAGAACACAAATTTTTATCCATAGGTGTTTATGGTAAAATACCTCAACCCACCAAGGATTTATGGTTGAATCTTCCAACCAATCAAGTGTTTAAGGTAGAATACTTAAACCAACCATAATCTTGAGTTTTTAGGTGGAAACTCAACAAATTGACTAAATACAAATCAAAACAACCAACACCAATTTCATGCTTTGTGTAAGTGTTTTCGGTGTGAATTGGGGAAGAAGTTTGAGTATAAGAAAAACACTTAAAAACCAAATGAATTGATCAATGCACGCTAAAATTTGTTTGATGTGAGCGTTTGATTGCAACAATTTGTGTATGTGAAGATTAGGTTTGTAGGATCGCTAATTACGTGATTATTTATAGTTTAGGTAGGCTTAAATGGTCATAAACGGTTAGTTTGACTTGGTCAAATCTTTCCAACGGTTATATTTCACATTTCGGAGATCAATTTAGAATAACGAATTATATTTTGAATTTTACTGTAACAAATTTGGATTAACGAATTTCTAAAAACGTTTAACCAAATTTGACCAGGGAGGAATTTTTAGGATAAAATTAATTACAGAGAAATTCGAATAACCATTCGAATATCTGAATCATGTTTCGAATTTTTCTGTTGTAATTTTTTGTGTGATAACTATATAGAGATCTGTGGACTTATGGTCTTAACTTTACGGTTGGCCATTAGGTTACAATTTTAACTTTATGGTTGGTCGTTGGATTATGGTCTTAACTTTATGGCTGACTGTTGTGTTATGGTCTAGGATTTTCTATTGGCTTTGGCGGAACTTCCATTTTTTCAAGCTAGGCTATAGCGGAACTTCCGTTTTTCTTAAGCTTGGCTTGGACGAAACTTTCGTTTTCTAAAGTTTGTCTTGTACAGAATTTTCGTTTTTCTGGAATGATACAAGTATAGAGAATTTTGGATAATCATTCGGATATCCAAATGATGTTCCGTTTTGTTCTATCTGGGTGTATAGTGAAGTGTCAGAACTGTCAAAATCGTTATAACAAATTTACATTTCGTTATACCATTTTTACGTTGTTTATGGTATAGTAGGTGTGCTTTAAAAGATTAAGTGTGTGACTTAAACTAATGTGCAAATCTATTGTTCGAACACTTTTCACGTGATTTTTCTTCATCTTTTCATGCCTTCATTTTTTATGATTTGCATCTTTCTTGGCTTCATGTCCTTTATGTATGTTGTGTGGTGTCAACTCTTCAAGTCCTTCATCACGTCTTGTACACCATACACACATACATCATATGATATTTGATATCATCAAAATATGACTCAAGGTGAGATTCTATACGTAACAGATTTTTCATGTGTGGTATCCAAGCATAGGTTCTTATGTTAGAGGTAGATGCTTTTCTTAGTTTTGTACTGATGTTGGAGATGTGTCGTTTTTAATAGGCTTAAATACTTCAGTGGTTTCCATAGGCTCTTTGTATCGTGAGCTTCCTACTCCTGCCAAGCATATGATGCTACTCTTGACTTTGAGGTCAATCCAAAGAAGAAAGAGGTGGAGTGTGCTATGCTAGGTCATCAACCGTAGAAATCACTGAAGATGGTCAAAAGTGTTGGAGGACAATGTGATGGTGATGATAGATTTGAAGATGCAACTAGCAAATGTTGGAGCAAAGCCACTTATAATATAGAGGTAAGATGGACATGATGGTCTCTCTCTTATCGAAAAGGGCTCCAAGACTTGCAAGACTTTAAACCAACTAGCGTAGCTTGGTTTGGAATATTGGTAATTGTAGCTTCCATTGAGATTTGAATTCTTGTGAACACAAACATTATCATTATAAAAAAACAGGTTCACAACACTTGCAAGGATTCTAGGGGAGGCATGGATATCATTCCCTTAGAGAAAAAGTAGGTGGATGAATTTTGTTACAGGTTTGTTTATGTACAATAGAAAGTTAAAAAAGAAAAGGAGATGGAAAGGGAAACTCAAGAATAAGAGGTTTTTTGCACAGGACATGGAAAGCTAGAAATGCTAGAAAATTAGAATATTTTAGGCAAAGTAAAAGGGTTGTTTTATATTTTCTCTTTTTTGAATTTTTTTTCCTTTCTTATTTTATTTTTATTTTTTATTTTTCTGATTTTTTTTTCTATTTTTTCACCTTATCCATTCTTTGGGCTTTTCTTCTTTGACATTAACATTGGTCATTCATCGATCTATGCTATTAGTTGAGGGAAAGGGGGGAGGGGATTATGAAAGGGTGGGCAAATGGATGAAAAGGGGTCAACATGGATGGAAATAGACAAACGAAAGGGGGGTGAATGCAAGATACAGGACGTAGATGGGGGTGATGCAGAAGGGGAGGACAGGTGGAAGTGGGTGACGTGGATAGGTATGATGCAAAAGGGTTAGACGACTGTAAAAGGTGTGAACAGTGGAGGCTCGGGTCTTTCGCGATTGGTTCTCCCAAAATCATAACAAGTGGTCTCAGAATCATACAATTTGATAAATCCACTCTTGGTGGAAGAAGTGACTTGGGGTGAGCCAAGAGGACTTAAAGCCTAGAGTAGGTTATTGACGTGGTTGTCAGTTCGAAAATGTGGTGAAATGATATGAACTTTAGTCTTACATTGGTAGAATGTTCACCTCCTAATATACTCTTGAAGTGGTGAATTCTCCTTCCTATCATCTTTTGGGATGAGTTCTCCTAGAACCATAACACTGAGCGATGGACATTGAAGGAAAAAAGGGAGGATAGTGATTGATAAGGGTAGTGAATGATAGATGGAAGATGGTGATTGATAGCACTCATGAAGGGTGGATGTGGAGGATGGGCGCTCACAAACAAAGCAGAAATCAGGGGTGGTTTTGTTTTTCCTTTATTTTCTTTAGGGTAGTTGACATGTTGGGTTTGAGGTTGAGGGTGTCAAGGGTTTGGGGTTGGGGTGCACAGGTGGAAAGTTGATTTCCATTGAGGGCAAAGAAAAAGGGAATGTGAGATTATTCATACTTAGGAAAATTTTAAATTTCTTTTCCAAAATTTTAGATGGCACAAATGCCCTTAATTTCTTATTTTCTTGTTTGAACTTGCCTTTCTGTAGATATTGGATGACACCAACTCCCCCTACCTGGTAAATATGTTAATTTGTTTATTTGCTCTTCCCTAATTTTCTTTCTTTGCTTCAATCTTCTAGGGCTATGGATGAGAGTTTCCATTATTGAGCTTTGGTCTCACTTTTTCTTGTCTCCCTTCTAGCTAGGTCCTTTTGCTAGTATCTTTTGAATCCACACCGTATGACCATAGGTTGAAGAGAGATGCATTCCTTACCATGATTCTTATGTTGTTGAATTGCACTTTTGTTTTAGTGGGCTACCATGTTTGTGATGTTAATAGTTATACATTGTAATTGTAACGTCTCATGGACTCTTGTGGTTTGTTGCATTTTTATTTTTTTAATCTTATTACTCTAGTTGTGATCTAGAACATTATATATAGGAAGTTGTTTCATGCTACGAAAACAAAGAAGAAGAAGAAGAGCATGAAAATGACTCCACCATTGCAAACAAACATCATGGGTCCTCACTTTCATACATGCTCATATATACTGCAAAACAATAATGAGCCACCACATGCTCACACAAAAAAGCACAGTCGCAGAAAGAGGCAGAAGACACACATACCCACAAGATTAGCAAAGCAAAGTACACAGGAGGTGGAAACAACAGCAGTAACATGAGCAGAGAATCGTGTGCTTCCTCAGCCCTTGCCAACACCATTCCCCTTCCAAAAGCTTGTTCTGGGCATTTGTTTGAAGAGATGACAAGAAAGAACAGGCTTTCTTCCATCCCAGGGCCATGCTTGCCTTGATCTCACCAATCAGTTCGGATTTTAGATAATTTTCCTCTTCCAGTACTTTGGGTAATGAGAAAATACCACTAATGTTGTTGCATTTGGTACGAACTTTTTTAACTTCAAGAGTAGAAAAAAATAGTTCTTGGAATTGTGTTTATAAAAAAAAAATGCATTGATTTTGCCCTCATAAGACAGTAAAGATTTGTATTTATTTGTATTTAAAATGTTTATATTTATTTTAACATTTAAATAAGATGTATATGATAGTGAAATCATATTTGTTAATATTGATGTGATTGAAGGTCATCAAGAAAAAATATGAAAAAGTTGTATTAAATTTTTTTCATGTTATTATAACTATAGAAATGATTTTTAATTACAACAAAGCTGTTGTATCATTTTGGTCACTCTCATCCACAACTTTTCTGGGTCCAATTTTTGAACACGCTTTTGACAAAAATGTTCTCTTATCTTCCTGCGAGGTACAGCCGTACACAGCCCACATGGAACTATAGATCAGAGAGCGATGGATGCGTTGATGAGACGATTGCAAAGCACCATTCAAACGTCGTAAAGAAAGAAGAGGTTTGATTTCCTACTAGCATTTCTAGAAAAGTAGGTACTTTTAAAGGTTTTCTTAAGGTATTTTTGGAAAAGGAAAATTAATTTTGATAATAAAAGAAATAGATTGAAAAATGAGAATATTATTATGAAAATAAAAGTATTTTTGAAAACTAGAAGTAAGGGAAAGTGAAAGATACCGTTATCTTCAGTTAATTGATCCGGTATTTAACCTACACGACAAACAGGTGGCAGAGCCCTTGTCACTTACCAGCGAGCTGGCAGGTCCGTTCCTGCCAGTGGCACACAAGTGGTTGTTGTACTCGGCGAGCTTCGAGAGGGCTTCGTGAAGACGTCTTTGAACGTCTCAGGCCTTGACGACATTCGTCCGGAGTCCTATAAAGGTAATTTCCTAAGGTTTTGGTCTAATCTCTTTTCTCTTGTACTGAATCTTAACTAGGTTTCTGCTCTATATATCGAGGATTTGTAATTTTTTTTAAAAAAGGTAATTTACCTTTAAGGGTGGGGGGTTTGTGTTTTCTGAAAATTTAGAAAAAAATTTATCGTGGAAATGTTAACATTTTAAAATATTTTTAAATTTTTTAAAAATTAAATATAAACTTTTCTAAATTTTCATAATACACAAATGTATCCATAAAATTACTGACCAACACAACTGCCCAAGTTTACAGATTTTTAGTTTCTCAAGTTTTCAAAGGATACAAATCTCTCTTCGGAAATATAAGAAATGAAAATTTAAGAAAAAAGAAAAATAGGAAATGAAAAGAAAATTAGAAAAATTAATTTAAAAATTTTATAAATTTTTTATATTTTAAAATTTTAAATATAATTTTATATTTTCTTTGTAGTTACAAATTTAACAATGATTAGAAGAGACTAAGTAAAATGTATGAAGTTAAGAAAGTATATTATGAAGAAATTTTTGTCAATAAGAATTTTCTCAACTTAACGAGTGAAAAATGGTGAAAAAGATTTATACTTGTAATAATGAAAAAAATTAAAATTTTTGAATTTTTCGAGATGCATAAATACCTAAAAATTTGAAAAAAGAATTTAAATTTTTTCTCTCAAAATTTTCGAACCTTTACCCCTAAATATACAACTAAGCCTTACACCGTAGAGTCCGTCCTTTTTAACAAAATTTCTACGAGGTTAAAGATGCCAGCATTTAATTTTTGGCAAAGAAAAACAATTGAAACGAAGAGGAAAGAGGAGTTGAGTGGAGCGAGAAGAGGAAGAAACGAGAGAAATGAAGGTTTTTTCAATTGGACGTTTTTTTTGAAAATTATTATTTTAAGATAACTTAATTGTATTAATGAAATTTTAAACTTAAGATTATAAGTTTTAATAAGAGATTTTTCAATCATTAAGATATCATTACTCCCTTACCTTTATTTTCATGGGTTGGTTGGACGGATATTTACCAAGTAATTAACTCAATTAATCATCAACATTGACGCACGGACTTAGACAACGTAAACATACTAATATTATAAAAGAAACAACTTGATATTATCTACTCATTTTGCTTCATCATCTATTCATCTTTGTAGATTCTTTTTTCTTTTTTTCTCTTCCGATAAAATTGTAGATACATTTCGAAAGGTTTTGCACAGCCTGTAACTTTCTAGTTTTTTTAAAAACATTATTACTTTGAGATAATTTTAATATATTAGTAGAATTTCAAACACAAGCTCATAATGGATATCACTTTAGTGGTTTAAAATTATTATTTTAAAATAATTCTATTATATTTAGAAAGTTTTGAATTTGAGACCATTAAGTTTTAACAAAAGATTCCTCAACTACTAAATATCACATTAATGATTGCTGTTTAGTTTTTTTTGAAATAGTTCTTTTCAAGAACTGTTTGAGAATAATTGTGTGAATTCTCCAAATAAACTATTTGTAAGTGTTAAATACTAGTTCATCTCTAACTATTATGTAACATTCCAGCCTCATTTGTTTCAATTCCAATTTTAGTTTTACACAAACTTCTAACATCGTCATTATTACATAAATTTTAATATATAATTTTTTATTATTTTAATTACTACGTAATTTTAACTCTATTTATTTTACTAACTTCAGGTTTAACTATATCTTATTTTTGAAGCTAGCTAGAACTCTTCCCAAACATGATATATGTATTTATTTACATTAATTCCAGTTTTAACACGACAGTAACTAAAGTTACAAATTACAAAAGGAAGCATGACCCTGGTCTTTTTAAAATTTATGTACAAAACCTAAAATGCATTGTGCACATCATCCAACTTGAATGGAGATGTTTGAATGGTTATGTTAGATGGGCGACCATATATCAATTTAATCTATTACTTTTAAAAGAAAAAATGCTTCCAACAAACACCTATTATTATCACTGATAAGTGCACATTATTTTTTATATTTTATTTTACAAATAAAATATAATTGGATAATCAGTTAATCACCAATGTGGTCTATGTTTTACTTTCAACCTAGTTACCAATGGAAATTAAAAAACTTTGTTGAATTTGAAGACCTAATGATAATATAATTTAAGCAAAATTTTTACCATGTACTTATAAACAAACGTCAAATAATGAAATATATGAAGTGAGAGATTGAGAGTACCTAAAAAAATTTTAAAAAAGAAAAAGGTTATATTTATAATGGTAGAAAAAATGACAAATTACATTATCCACCAGAAATCTAGTATTTGACATTGAGGGAGAGGTTTGTATACGTTGAAAATCTTGAAAAGAAAAGTTTTGAAAAAAATGTCAAATTTTCATATATGTGCATTTTGAAAAATTTGAAAATTTTTCATCACTACAAGTATAAATTTTTTCTACTATTTTTCACCAATTAACTCGAAAAAATTCTTACAGTTTACAAAAATTTTATCATAATATACTTTTTTGACCTTATGCATCTTATCCAACCTCTTTTAATCATTACTAAACTCGTAATTATAAGGAAAATATGAAATTATATTTGAAATATTAAAATATAAAAAATTTAAATATTTTTTTAAATTAAATTTTCAAAATTTCTTTAACATACACAGTCCTAGAAAATTTTTTATTTTTTATTTTTCCTTTACTTTAATTTTTATTTCTTAAATTTCTAACGTGCAGACCCTTATAGTTAAGGAGAAATAATGTCACTGACCCTACCTAGTAGATTAAGAGGTATTGATTATTGTTGTTATGTTTTGATATTCTTTTTAAGTAACAACTACACTTTTGCATTGCAAAATTGTTTACATTTCGGTGCTCTAGTTCTTACCAGCTAAAAAGCTAGAATGTACATGTTTACAAGACCTACATTTCCTCACAGTATGAAGACGCAATGAAACCAAGCCGTCTGCATGAGCTTCATCTACTTTTCAATGCTAATTAATGTGTTTCATCCTAGTTTGATTTCTCTTTGCATGTGCAAAAGTTACATGTTTCATGTCTTAGTGCAGTGACAGAGCGACAGTGCTCGATAGGATGTCGTGCTTCTGTGACAGTGCTTCATCTACACAGAGCGACAGTGCTCGACAGCTCTGATTTCAGCAGAATATTGTACTTTTATAACTTCAAGTTGCATAACTTCAATTTAATAATAACTTCAATTTAAGAATAACTCCAATTTAAAAATAACTTTAATTTAAAGTTACAAAAATACAACTATCTATTGAAGCTAAAGCTGCTAAGCTCATTCTCAAATGATAATTTGAAGACTTTACTCTTGAAGACTATATTGTTCATGCCATGGAGATACCTGCGTTGGGTGGACTGATTAAATTTGAATGTGATAATACTAGAAGGAAAACTATACTTGGACCCACAAAAAATCATAGTGATGCAAATGTACTTAAGTTTTATTTGTTTTCACTATTATTTTTCACTATACATTTTAATAATTTACAGTAATATTTACCAAACTACTTTAACATTTTACACTAAAAAAAAGTCAAAATACTTACATTGTAAATTATATAATTTCTTAAAAGGTGTAAACTTCACTTTAACTAATTCTACATCTTAAATAGATACACCCCCCTTAGACCTGATGACATGCAACCAGAAGAAAAGAAAGTTATTGCACATGTAGACTTGTGTTTGTGACTACTCGCAATCTATGCCATTCAACTGGAGTTGTTGACATGTATCCATGAACATGATGAAAATCCAGTAAAGCAAAGAAGAGGGGCATCCTTTAAAACTTGAAAAGAAAAAGAAAGGATATCTATTTCTAGGTGTCAATGGCATTGAGAAAGCAACTGAATTTTTTGAATGGCAAATGAACAAACAGATGCAACAATGATATTTTTCCAACCCCTAAGTGAAACGTGGAAAAGGTTAACATGGTTTCAAAGTTGAATTCTCCACACAAATGAATGAGTGCTACAGAATCAACGAAGGAAATACCTAGTTGGGTGCATAATTGCAAACATTGCTAGTCAATCCACCGGGTAATTCCATCCTGCTCGCCCACAGTGGCCACAATCTCAATGTGTACATCCAGCACAGCCTGAAAGATAAATAATACAGGAAGGAGGTAAGTAAAACATAACAAATGATAGAACTGTGTGTGGGTCAGTCGTGGTAATCATGAAAGTAATTTAGATTGCTTCTTTACTGATTGCTCTTTCCATAACATGCATTTAATTCTAAAAGGCCTAATGTTTTATAATCCTCTTAGGTGGATATTTTTTGCAGAAACTGATACTATTATGGTAGAATTTGATTTTACAAGTTGGGCAATCAGTGAAGTGACAATTGAAAATAACGTTCTGCTCCCAGTGCAGTGGATAAAGAAGGATGGTAGAGCCATCAAGTTTTAAGTGTCAAGTCATTGCCACCTCACTTGGGTATGCAACTCAAGAACAAAATGGTTTGACCAGGTTTTGGTGAAAGAAAACTTTGAGGGAAGGGTTAGAACGAATGTGGTCTTTTCGTGATTGTCAGTTATACATACTAGATTTTTTTTTGCAAGAATGGACAACTATGGTTTGATTCACCAAAAAAACAAACAGCTTTTGATCTGCAGATCAGGCTAGGCAATTACAACTAGATTTATTTGTTCTATGGAATCCCTACAAGCTAGTAATAAGATACAGGTATAATCTTGATTATCCAGTCATCTCGACAAGAACAAAAGGATTTTATTTTGATATTTATTTCACTCTCTATTTATTTATTCAAAAATGAACTGGCCCTTGCAAAACTCTCACTTGAGAAAAAGATCACTAGTAGATAACATAGTTAATCTTTCTTCATTCTATGAGACCCCTATGACGAGAGGAAGTATAAGGTTCAAGTGTAAGCAAAAACATTATTATTATCAAAAACACTGCACTTGAAACATATAAATGAACCTTAAATGCAACTGCACTGAGAGAGAGAGAGAGAGAGAGAGAGAGAGAGAGAGAGACTTACTAAAGAATTCCTACAATTCACAAGTCTACATTCCTCAAGCTGAGAGCCCTCCAACATCCAGCTTTCCCACACATCAAAATTGTGACTAGCAAATACGAATTCCATTCGTCTATTAATCTGATCAACAGACAATTACTAGACTTGTAAGAAAATCCAAAAACTTTGAGTTAAAACCATTTCAACTCTAACTTTTGCTGTTTCAATCAAACAAACTATTTAAAAAATCCTTAGGAGGATGATAGAAAAATGTGTAAAAGTCTATATGATCAATCATACAACTAGATCTACCACAATGAAAATAGAAAAAAGAACATCCATAGTCCAGAAAAGAATTAAGGCTCCATGAAAGTATGCAGAATCAATAGGAGTATGGTCAGCTTCCAGAAGAAAGTAATGATCATGAAGACATTTCTTTTGCTTGTGTTATAAGAAAGCTCAACCACCATATGCAAAAAATATCATATACAGAATTATACGAAATAATGTTGATACATATATGATAAAAATAAAATATCATATAAGTATCATATAACATATTGTTCATATTTTTTATAACATACAAACAAAATAACATATATGATGCAGAATTACATGAAACGATTTAAAAAACATGTTTAGACTTCTGAAGGATGCAAAAGCAGAATGATCAAGATGGTAAAACCTGCAAGTCAGCAAAATCACCAATACCTGGAGTAGTTTTCCACCGGAAGACAGAGAACGAAGCCCAATTATGTCCTGAAAATATTACATATTAGAGGAAAAGACAATGCCGATAGTAAATTGTAGAAATAGCACTAAAGACAAATAGAAATGAAGAGAAAAATCATGTCTAGTCACACCTTGCTTCTGTAAGTAACAAGAAATTGAGCAGCTGGATCTCTTTTTGTCACATTACTCATTGTATCCAAAAACCAACCACCTCCTGGTAGTCTTTGTCTTGAGACATGTAATCCAGTTCGATTTTTTGGGTATAAAGCTATGACAAAACCATCTTTTAGCAGATCTGCTGATTTTCTCTCAACATTTAAAGATCCTTTTACTGGAGATGGTTCAACAGTTGATTCATCTAGACATATTTGTTTATTTCTTGAGTTCTCTGGAGATGCAAAGCAAGAAGTAGAACCTAAAACTTGATCCCTTCCACTTGTGGCAGTATCATCATCATGCTGTGATGTAGAATTGCTGTCCCCCTCAACTTCAGAAAGGTCATCTGATTTCTGCCTCGATCGACAATGAGCAGGTCTCTTTATGCCCTTCTTACCAGAATGACTGCATCTACCTTCAGGCTGAGAGCTAACACTTTGGATGAGATCAAACACTTGAGAGTGATTATAGGACTCCTTTAAATGAAGACTAACTTGTTTCTGACCATGTTCAGTATCTAGTTGACTTTCATCGGTCATCTGTTGAAGAGACAATGATGGAATCTCTTTTGCTTGTTTCTGACACTGATTGTCCTCATATCCAACATCACTTGTATCTTCATCTTCATCTGAAACAGCATTACCTGGGACAACACCATCTACTAAAAACTGCTGCAACAAAGTAATAGCTTTATCTCTTATTTCCATCCATACTTCTTCACTATAATCTGCACTCCTAGGAAGTAACAATACATTTGGCATTTCTCTTATCTGCAACAGCAAAAATTTAGTAGCTTCACAAATGTGAAAAATGCAATTCAAAGAAAATGTATTTGAATATTTTAGAAAATGTTCACTCTACCAATAAAATTATCATTTTCTTGCGTTACCATGTGTTATGTACAAGATATGTTTTGAAGATATCCCGACCAAACATCTCTCATCTCCAGAATACAATTCTTGGAATGAATAAAAACTAAGAAACATTCCTGAAAGTTTTCTTTCTTCACCATTCAAAAAAAGCCTATTTTGATTTTCACTTTTTTCAGAAAAATCAAGCAGAACTTTTTACAGTTGGCTATGTAATAAAATTTTTAGGTTCACCACTTAAACAGCAAGTAAAGGAATATAAGATATTATGCCATCTTGAGAAAAAATTACTCTGCATGTGAGGGGTATCCCATATCCCTTCATATTTGATTCCAAACTTGACTAAAGTTGGTGTTAGGTTGATAGCAAGCCACAAAAAGTCATTAATCTTTTTGAACATGAATTTTAAAAATAAACAGTTAGGTGTAATCCTCTTAGTGATATCATTGCACCAAAGCTCAGGCAAAATAGAAAAGGTGAAAATGCAAGTGTTGCACTTATGGCTTTCTTTAAGCTATGGACTCTGTACTAAAGCCTAAATGTAGCTGAAAATAAAAAAGGTTCTTACACTTTCTTGGATAAAGTGTGGATAAAAAAGTTAGTACAATGCAGTGTAACCTCCCAATATTCTTTGTTGTCTTCAACATCATTAAACTCTAGACAATTCTCTCGTCATTATACATTAACCAAGATATCATTTCGCAGTCATTCATTTACTATTTCTCATGCATGATATCTTTGACACTAGGCAAACCAGAAGTAATATAAGGGATTTTGTAGTATACGACCAGAAGCATTTCAACCACTTCATGCCAATGTTAGTAGTTCTCATGGGCAACAAGGTTAGTAGTTCTTCTCATGGGCAACAAGGCCTTTATGCCATGTATCATGAGAGGAAGACATAACACCAAAAAAGGTACGACTTTCCCAAAGAACTCCAAGACAAAGTGATACAGGTACCATGGAGTCAACACTTAAAATGACGGACAGCATGTATCCAGCCACAACTGTAAGGAAGACAGCACACCTAACACACATGAACAGCTCTAAGCACATTCTACACATGGAATGCAGTGTGACAATCTACCACATAACTAGCAACCATGGGTTGGCAGCACAACTGCTAATTGTCTTCCAAAGATTTGGCAACATGGAGATGGAGGAAGAAAGGGCAAGCAACAGTGGGGATAGGAAAATGCCTGGGCAGGCTAATCACACCTCTCCCCAGTTGACAAATCAGCCCACCTAATGCTCATCTGCCTGGTGGAAGCACTGGCAGGGAGGTCTAGCAGCACAATTGTTAGATGGCAGGTGGGAAGGGGTGCCACAACATTTTCTATTGCTTTTCCCTTTTGGTGGAGGTTGCAGTTAACCCTCCAGCACCATACCATACCATGTTACTTAAGAGAGAAATGTAAGTGTAATGTAATTATTAGGGTGGTTTACATGTGTAGGGTATCAATGTAATCCATATACCCATGCAATGACATACATATAATAAGCATAACAGTAAATATCCTCATCCTATCATTATAAAAAACATAGTAATTATCCTTGTAATTTCTTTTTATAAGTCCTTGTCATATAGATATCTTACCAAACTAATAATTTCTCATCAAAATGGATATCATTTTTTTGCCAAGATGAATATGCCATGATCTTCAAGATCGTTCTCCAAATAGTGGCAGAATGCTTCATTATATATGCAATGTTCAGGGCATGCCAGAATTTAGAAGAAAAACTATTGCCAAGAAATTGTGGCAGGCACCAAAAGACTAGTGTTCATACCCATGCTTCCATCCACTGTGGTCCTTCAGCACCATCTAGTGCACAACCAGAAACTGTGCCATCAATCAAGAGCTGTTTTAAAGCACAATCATCTATCAGCTGAGTGCTGCCCGTATTCACTAGAAATGCCCCTGCAACAATGAGATTTATATTTGCACTGCAATTAATAGAAAAGAAAAATATACATTATAAGTTACTAGAATGAATTTTTCCTTGAGGAAAAAAAGGTACATCATAATCAAAAGAATTGGTATAGACCTAAACAGATGGAATTCTAACCAGGCTTTATGTGCTGCAGGCACTCTGCATTGATTATATGAAAAGTTTCATTTGACAAAGCACAGTGAAGTGAAATAAGATCACTAGCAGCAAACAAATCATTTAATGTGTCCATTCTACGTGCTGCAGGGGGGAACACAATAGAATGCCTTCCTGATTTCCCATCTGTCTGTACAAAATTAGGCTGAATCAGAAACACCAAGTCACCAAAAATATGAATTAATAGAGTATACAAGAATGTGTGCTCAAAGCATACAAATATCACCAACATCTCTTTCTCAAATTAATACTAACTTAAAGAATAACAGCTACGACCAGCCAAGGCTATCAAAGTGAAAAAGCATTGGCCTTGGTTAACTAGGCATACAATTTAGTCGATTTTTTAATTTTGTAAAGGACTTTTTGCTTGTATGGCATTGCAAAATCTTATATTATCATGAATGCCATTATAAAATACCTATTTATTAGTACTCCCTTCTAGAATCTAGTACTATACTAAAATGCTATTTTAATTCGAATATTTAACTTAATCCTAGGTTGTTATTTTACCTTACACATGAAATTACTATTGACGTATTTTGTTAAACATGGACATAGGGATAGTTTAATGAGGGGGTAAAAAGGGCTTTTCCACACGCAAATAAAGGACTACACAAATGTTAAATCATAGCTGTTAGCCAAAATAGCATTTTATAAAAGACTTAAACAATTTAGAAGGCATACTAATAGATAAATACTTTATAATGACATACATGGTAATGCAAAATTTTACAGTGGTATGCAAGAAAAATCCTTATGATAATTGATTTTATATGCCAATAAGCATACAACTGATTTGTAAGAAGAATTTTAGCATTTGATGAGAAAAATACCCTAGCATATCGTAAAATTATATAGAAGATGAATTATACATATTTCAAAGCACATATAATGAGAGTATGAATAATATGAAAGAATAATATTCGAAGAATTAATAGAATTAACTTGAGTCAAAATGGAAAAAGAAAAATATTTGGAAAAGGTAGGATCATATTGTTTTCTTTTACTTGAGTATAGGTAGCTAACACTATTTATAAAAGTATTACAGGAAAATTGGTAAAACTAATAGTTTAAATTTAACATATTAAATTATAAAAGTAACATATGCATATTTGTAAAAATGGGCATGCATAAATTTTTAATAATGATAAATTTACCAAAAGAATATACACAAAAATAGAAAAAAAAGAATTTAAAGTCACCTATAATATAATATAACATAACATAATATATCATTTGTTGAAGGCCATTTAACTTCACTTGTGTAGGTTAACTCTTATACAATTGGTCTCAAGTTCAGATGATGGTTAACTTATAAAAACTTGTGAATTCTTCATGAATATAAATCTTGAAAGTAATTTGCTGGAATGCAACCCTCTTAGCAATGCATTGCACTAAATTTCAAATGTGATGAAAAGAAAATAAGAGAAAAGTGTTACACCCTACATGTAACATTTTTAAACTAAAAACTTTGCATCGACACCTAAATGTATAAGAAAATAAGTGACGGTTCTCGTACTTTAATAGATGAGAGTAGGTAAAAAATTAAGTCCAAAACATTAAAATTATACTAACTACTTGGAATATAGAAACTTTAACTAGTAAAAGTATGAAATTAGTGGGTATACTGATGTTAGAGTAAGTGTAGTATTAGGAGTTAAGTGTATGGAGTTAGTCAAGATGGGGTTAGTAAATGATCATGTAAACGGGTAAAATAGAGGATATGAAAAAAACTATAAGGATTTGGTTTTGGTAATAGAAATAAAGGAAATTCAAATGTAGAATTTAGTTTAGTTTACAACCTTTTGATAGCAAACATTTATTTTTGAAAAAACTGGAATATTTAATTATATGAAAATATTCAAATTCTAGTCAAGTAGACTTTTTACTTACCAAGAACATAGATCAAAGAATGTACAAAGATTATAAGATTATTCCAAGAGAAAACTACACAAGTTATTAATGTTGGATACTAGTACCAAGATTAGGATACTAGTATCTTGTAATGTGTCTGGTGGCACATTTAACTCAAACAAGTAAATAGAATAATGTGGAAAATGGTAAAATGGTCAGGGGCTAAGGCTGTAGACACTGTATGGGAGTGGGTGAACTCGAGAGAAAAAAAGAAGTGAAGGATTGGGGGCAGCATCTTTCTTGTCTTTCAGGCACCTACACCAAAGGAAGAGAAGAGCTAGGGCACCACAAGGTAGGAGAGGAGGCGATCTGCACCACACTCACTGTTCTTTCTGAGCTATGGGTGGTGAACCGGTGGTACCCTCCCTACAGGTATGTGACACATGTTTTGTGGTGGTGAATGAAAGGTGAGTATTCAAGTAACCTTTCTAGATATCATACTATAGGATTTTGACCAAAGATTTGGGAATGAAGCTTGACTTGGGGACAAATCCTAGGAGCTACTTATGAGAAGATTGGATAAGTTCATGCTATGAGATAGTTGATACTTTTATTTACTAGTGAATGTGGTAAAAAAAAGAAAAAGAGGAGATGAGAATGGGTTCACAACTGGAAAACGTTGTGGCCAATGGAAGGTGGACTTGTGGGAAGGAAATGATGGTGACGACCTGTGTACGCAAGGTGTGTCCCTTCCCATGTCCATGGATTCATGTAGTGTGAGTTGGGTTGAGGCAAGATGCCACCTCTGGGAACTCACTAGTTAGTTAAGGACGAGAAGTCACCTTGAATAGTCAAGATGGGTTGCATCGAACTCAATGTTGTAATGGCCAACGGAGCTTATTACAACATTAGGGCATTGATCACCCAAGGGACCTAGCGTTTGCTAGGACAAAAGCCATTCAAATGGGAAGACCCATCAGTTGGGGTGGATGTTCGATTCCTCCACTTGGAATGGGAGGAGCAAGTGGCATATGTATGGCTGGCCCAAGAACCCATCACACTTAATGTATAAAATTAACATAGTGGTCATTGTACTAAGGGGTGCTAAATTGCCATGTGGTTGATTTTGATTTTATTATTTCTCCATTTAAGTTCCTGCCATGCTAGAAGCTATTTTAGTGTGATATTAATTTTTTTTTGAAATGCTAAAAACTCTTTTTGTGTGTTATAAAATGTTGCAGACAACTATAACTAACATGAGCTTATTGGGTTTTAATCTCACAGTTGAAAGACTCAATATTCCACCAAAACCTAGTTGAGTGGTTGGAAGGTTCTCAATTATGTTATAGGCAGGATTAACATTGGTACTATTTTCGATGTGGGACTATTTGTCCCAACACTCTCCTGTATGCGTGGCTCTAGACCTATCACTATCACTAATACTTTTTCTAGTTGAGGCTCAAGCCTACACGTGGCTCACAGATAGAGTGCACAATTTTTCTCTGATACTATGTAGATTTTATCTCACTAAAACCAATTGATTAATGGGAAAAAATTCATAAATGATATAAGAGTCTCAGTTTCACTCATTTTTTTCCAATGTGGGACTACTTTTTCTAACATGCTTCTGTGTTTGTGAATTCTTCATCAAAGTATTCTACATAACATCTTACATATAATGTGTATTGATTGACTCTGATACCAAGTTGAAAGACTCGATATTTCACTAAAACTCAATTGAGTTATAAGTAGGATTGATATCGGTATTGTTTCTGATGTAAGACTATTCATCCCAACACTCACCATTAGTGTTCTATTGTAGAACCAAAGCCAAAAGCTGGAAATAATTAAAGTATCAAGAGTTGGGTTGTGATCGGAACTTCCCTTTTTGCATCTCCACTGCTCAAGTGCTTAGTTGTTGCTTTTTCTTTAAGTATGTTCTATTTATAAATGTACTATTATGAATGCTACCATGGAGGAGTGTATTTCATATTTTTATTTTTATTTTTATTTTTATTTAGTTGTTGCTTCTTGTTATGGATTGATGAAATGTTTTAATGATGAGTTATTCTATGTTGGTTTCATGAAATGTGATGTTAAGATAAATTTCATTAGGTGCCAACCCGAATATTAGGCATTGTGTAGAGCTGCCAGTGATGGGTGGCCTGACTTTTGGGGAAAAGAAAATTTGTCTGCCGAGTTACTTTGAGGACCAGGGTGTGACACAACCAACAGAAGATAACACAGTTGACCTTTCCTTATCTTATAAGACCTATGAAGGAAAAAAAAAAATCTTGAATTCAAATCTAGGCAGAAACCTTACCAATATCAAAAAAGGACCCTTCTCTGAAAGCTCAAAAAATTGTGTTTGTATGCCCACATATTAAGATAGAAAGTGTTTGGGTGTTATAGAATTCCGGTGATGCAAACAAAACCAAAGGAAAGGCATGCTATATATAGTTCATCCCCGTCAATATGGGAATTCCATTCTTAATTTAGTCCACATACCAACTACCAGCCGAGGTGAATCAGCAGAGATTTTGCTAAACCTTATTTCATGTTTAATTCACATCCTATGTGCGTTCAGGTAAAGGTTTACCTGCACGGCTGAGCAGAGTAAACCCCCAAGTCTTATCAATATCAATAGACGAGAATCACACACATAAATAAGAAATATGCACACTTCAATGAAAAAATGGAGCCATAAAATATAATAGACTGAAGCGAATCTATCCAGGAAATACTCGTACATTACCTCGTAATGGAAATCGAAGTACAGCACACTCATACTAAACGCGAGACTCCTTGTGGCGAGGCACCTCGCGGAAGCGGTCCTCCCGACGATCCCAAGCACCAAGCCCCTGCACCTGCGCATTCCTCTGCACAGTGGCTGCACAGACCCCAACCAGCCGGACGAGGCAGCGGCCGCGGAAGACACCTGCCTCGACAACACATGCGTCCTCCTCAGCAACCCCAGAAACAACGCCATCACCGTGTCGGCCACCTCCTCGGCTCTTCCAACATCAACGTGAACGAGCCTGAGCCCAAGGTCGGCGGCGAGGCTGGAGTCGATGGATCGGTCAGCGGAGCCAAGGCAAAGCACGAGCTGCCACGGCTGGATCCGCCGCTGGGCGGCGCGGGGGAGGAAGGCGAGGGAGTGTACCAGGACGGCCGCCGCCGCCTCGATCTTGCCGCTGGCGATCTGTCCGAGGTCGACATGCTCGACGGTTGCAAGGCCGGCGAGCGCGTCCTGCTCGATCCCCGGCTCCTCGAGGCAGTTGAGGGAAACGACGAGCGGAAGCTGGTCTGGCATTCGAGAGGCCGCTCGATCCGAGTCGTCGTCGGCGTGGCGGTGGTGCTGGTGGCGGCGGCGGCGGTGCATTGGGGCGGACGCCGCAGCAGCAGTGGTGGTGGTGTCTGATCGGTGACGCTGAGGTTCTGGTCCTCTTCTCATGTGTTCCGCGTGACTTCTGTTTTTTTTCTCTTCATCCTTTTTTCGTTTTTTTAAATTCAATATTAAGGTAAAATTTGAATTTCTTTTTAAAAAAATTCTGACAATCTTAAACAACAGAACGTTTTACCATTAAAATAGTATCCATCAAGGGTACCGTGGTATTATTAAAAATACCTTTTTTTTATAGTAATGTTTACTTTAAGTTATACATTGGTAAAGAAATACAATATATAATATCATCAAAAGAGAAGTACATCGAAGGAGAGGAGAGAAATGCACATACAGAGTAAGAGAGCTTAGCAAGGTCATAGGTGGGAGGGTTTTGGGTTTTTTTATTTGATTTTTTAATGATTTAAATTAAATTTAGACTAGAGATGATACTTTAATAGTGTCATTAGAGTATCATTTCATTTCTATTAATTATTAAACATTTTTCAAATATTAAAGTCAAATTTGAAACTTCACTTAAACATTGTTTAACAAAATTAATAGATTAAGTGAAACTGAAGTTTACGTTTTTTGATCAACATAGTTATAATAAAAACATCTATTTTTATTACATTATTTATTAAAATATATACTCTATATAGTAAAAACTTCTACAAACCACGTTACCAAATGAAGCCATAGAAAAATATTATTCTATTTCTTGTAAATTCACAATTGTTTTTTTAAAATATAACCTTAAAGTCAAAAAAAAAGGATTTTTGGCTTTTTTATATGGAACTTAAATATAAAAATATTTTTTAGTATACAAATAATGAAGAAAATTATTTTTATTGATACAAAATAATTTATGTAAATAATATTTAAATAAAAATTAAGCATAATCATGTTAATTTACAATTTAATTTACACAAGGAAACACAAATCCAGAGAAATGCATCTACATATAAAATACAGAATGCATAAAAAATGAAAAGAATAAAAAATACATATATATATATAATCAAATTTGTGAAATTTTTTATTTTCTACCTCATACATAAATACCTAAATTTTAATTTTTATTATTTTCCTTCTGATTTATAAACATCGTTAAAGTTTTTCCTTAAAAAAAATTCCTGCATCTTCATTTTTCCTCGTTTTACTCATTTTCCTTGTTTTCCTTTTCCTCTATTTTTCAAGTGGGTAAAAAGTCATGATTTAAATATACAAATTTTATTAATGGTAAGTATTCAATTTAGAAAAGAGGTCATTTTTAGTATAAATATTCATAGTACTTTTTATTATGGGTCGCTAAAATAACACATAGGATTTGATTTGGTAATAAAATTTACAAAGATTTTTATTATACAAAATATATATTTTAACAA
>JAMKPZ010001645.1:0-47248 GCA_024699675.1 Amphibolis antarctica | reverse complement strand
TTTATGTAATAATTTTTTTCATTTTTTCTCCTCTTTTCCTTAATTTTTTTCTTGTTTTATTTTCGTTATCTGTAATCTCAATGATTAAAAATTTAATCCATTATAAGTTTCACGAGTAAATTAAAAAAAATTATTCCTATAATGTAATTAATATCTTTTTTAAAATCTCACATGAATTAATTGAAAAAATAGAAAATAAAATCTGTGAGAATATAGAAGAGGGTTGTTATTGATAAGGAAACATAATCTTGAAAGAAAATTAAAAAAATAGGGATTTTGTGCTTTTTTTAATACTTCCACCATTTTTTAAACATAATTTCTTCCTCTTCCTCTTTTTTCTTTTTTAAGACATGTTTCTTCTTTCTCTTTTTTTCTCTTTCTTTTTTTTCTTTTCTTTATCTCCTTTTCTTTCGTTATTTATGCATTATAATATTTTAGAGTAAATTATAATCTTTTATTCCTACAATGTGGTTAATATCTTTTTAACAAGAGCTCACGTGAATTAATTAGAAAAATAGAAAATAAAGTTTGTAAGAATACAAGCGATATGTTATAGAGTATTTTTCCACAAACTCTAAATCTCATGAAGAACACAACCTAACACTGCTATAACACGTACATTGAACTACCTGGCTGTGAGAGGAAGTGTTTGGTGATGTCTTGGAAAGTGGTTGGTAAGGTTTGAAAAATTGATACAGTTTGGTGATATTTTGTCACTCTAACTCAATTTTTGAAGCATATAATCCTAAAACCCCTAGGTATTATCGAAAATACCCTCGATCAGACAATTCATTGTTCAAGATTGTGGTTGGATTGATAAATCGTTCAATTGAAAGAACTTTTTGGTTTGTTGATTGCTGAATTAGTTCATCTATGGAAAGGATCGATCAATCCAATATTGGGTTCTTCCACAGAACCCCTTCTCCGCGTCCACTGATGCAACTGTTGATTGTTGAGTATCTGGTGATGACTAAAAGCTCCACTAAACAATGCTACCATTGTTGTCGTTTGTGGAAACCCATTAAGGTTTTCAAACTTCAAGGAAGGGGAAGAGATGGATGAGAAAGATGAAGGTGGGAGGGTCAAAGGGTGATGAACATGTATAAGGAAAAGAAATGAAAAAGAAAAAACAAAATGAAAAAGAAAGAAAAAATGTAAAGAAAGAGGGGAAAAAAGGAAGAAAAAGGAAAAAAGAAAAGAGAGAAGAAAAAATGAAAAAAATACATAAAACATATGTTTAAAAAATAGTAGAAGAATTACAAATACAAAAATTCTGATTTTTTAATTTTTTTTAAAATTATGTTTGCTTATGAATAATACTCTTCTTTTACATACATCTTGTATTCTGACAGACTTTATTTTCTATTTTTTAATTAATTCACATGAGCTTTGTTTAAAAGATACTAACTACATTATAGGAATAAAAAAGTATAATTTGCTCTACAATCTTATAATGCATAAATAAAGAAAAATGCAAAAAGTAGAAAATAAAAAAAGAAAGAGAAAAAAAGAGAGAAGAAATACATCTAAAAAAAGCAAAAAGAGGAAGAGAGAAAAATAGAAAAAAGAGACTAAAAAATAATTTGATATGCTTATCATGATATCTCTATCTGCTTAATATTTTATGCATAATAATTACCTAGAAAATTTATCTAGGTGTTTTATATACTTATTATGGCTTATTTTATCTTATTTTTGATTTTCAATTTGAAATTTGAAGTTTTTTGGTTGTTTCCATAAAAGTATTGTATTTCCAATGATATGATTTTTGATTCTCAATACATTTCTTTTTTTCGGAAAACCAATTTTTAATATGATACCAATATTTGAAACCTTAGTGGTTGAGAGAAGTCACAACTAATGTTTTCCTCTTTATCTGGAGAAGTTACAATTTTTATCTAGACTCTCAAAACTTATCCTTTAATATAATGTTGGAATACAATAGATTAGGTGGAAGTTGTATATATTCATTTATAAGCAATAAGACCTCTATATTTAGAGGTTACGTAGAGATAACAAATTCATCTTTAGTAATGTAAGACTAATCCACTTACAACACAACATTACTTTGGATTCATATAAGGATTCATTTATTTAGATTCTAACAGCTTCATTCTTTATATTAATTTAAATTTATCTATAGAGTATTGATTCCATGCTCTCTTTGCATCTTTGTTATTGATACATTTATTTGTCTAAAATTTCTATTTGATTAGACCAATCTACCTTTTTCCAATTCTGATCTGTTACTTTTATTGTATACATGATCATTGTTGGTAGGTTGTTGGCTTATCTACAAAGTAAAGAATGCACAGTTGCATGCTCTTGAAGCTTATGAACTGATGTCTGCTAATGATGTTCCTGAAAGGGACCCTATGGATTGGTAACTATGATTCTATGGCGTTTTTCTTGTTTTATACTTCACAAGATACAACTGATTATTACTTCAATAATATTAATTAGATAATGACTACATTGTTTATCAATATATGGAAATACAAGTGGGAACTTGTTCATGTGCATATAATTCTTTCTGACTGGACTGATCTTGCACTTAATCAAGGTAAGGTAAGATCAAAGATGAAATTTTTGCATATCACATTATTTCTGAGAGAATTGCTGAGCCAACCTTCACCATGAGAACACAGGTTATTGAAATCCTTCTACTATATAATACCATCCTCCTAATGTTGACAATGCACAAGGAATTGGAGGGTTGACTTGGTAACAGGATTGAGTGGTTTTATGTTTGTAGCTTCTAACTTAGAAATCAATGTTTGATTAGGGATGCAAATAAATAGATACAGTGCAGATATAAAATATCTATATCTGTTTTCAAAATTCAAATATAGATGTAGATATAGATATAGATATCTTATGGATAACTCACTTGAGATTAGTATTCTTCAAAGATGGACATAGTTAAACTTTGGTTATTAGAAAAGTACATACAAATTTTTACATATGTTTTAGATATTGAAATCGTTTTACCATATAATACCATCCTCCTTTTGACAACACAAGGAATTGGAGGATTGACTTATGTACATGCAAATTTTTAACGGATGCAAATATGGTTTAGATATTAGATTCTTTTTTGAATGATTCAGATGTGTGTCAAATATAAATGTAAACAGGATATTATGTATTTGTGTTAGAGTAAATGTGAGAGAGAAACTCTTCCTCTGGTATAAGCAAATTTTATGCCAAAAAGTAGCTAGGTTGTCTCATATCTTTAGTGGCAAAAGGTGCAGTTAGATGTTCCTTGTTTTCACTATGCCTGTAATGTTATTCCCTATTATTAGGATGTCATCAATATAAACTACAATAATAACATGTCTAGACCTCATACATCTTATAAATATAGAATGATCTGTCTAACACTTGGAAAAACCTCCTTTTATAATCATGTCACTAAATTTTTGAAGCCACACCTGTAAACTCTACTTTAGCCTATAGATCGCCTTTTTAGGAAGATATACCATACTCTCCTCTTAAGCAATATACCTTGGAGATTGCTCAATTGAGACTTACTCCTATAGATTGTCATATAGGAAGACATTCTTGACATTTAACTGATGCATTTCTCAGTCTTAATTGATAGCAATTGAGAGTAGAACTCATGGAATTAAGGTGAGCGACTAGAAAGAAGGTTTCAACATAGTCAACCCTATAAGTTTGGGTAAAACCACGAGCAATCAAATGAACCTTGTATCTATCTATAGTACCATTTGACTTATACTTGAGAACAAGTGATAATCCTGGCATTCGAAGGTTTAGGAACAATGTTACGAGAGACTAGAGCCTCCATTTCATCCATAGCTATCCATCATTGGGGTATCTGACATGCCTCAAAATATGTTCTAGGAATAGACTTGAAGGAAACATTAAGGGAAAAAGTCCATAGACTAGGTGATAAGTGATCATAGGTAACAAAATTTGAAATGGAATGCTTAATACAAGTTCTAGTACATTTTCATAAAGTGATAGGAGCATTGGTAGTTTCAGGTTATGGTATAAGACCAACATTCAAGGGGTGACAGGAAAAGTTCAAGATTGGGGGCATCATATGTTGTCAAAGATACTATAGGCAAGGTTTCAAATCTTGGTATCATATTGATGATCGATATTCTAAAAAAGGAAATATATCAAGGATCGAGAATCGTATCGATGGAAATACAATACTGGAAACGATCATAAAATATCAAATTTCAACTTGAAACCTAAGGATAAGATATAATAAGTTATGATAAGTATATAAAAACACTAAGATAAATTTTTTAGACAATTATCAAGCATAAAATATCAATTAGATAGATATATAGTAATCAAATGTACAAGAAAAGTCTTAAACTATTTACAAATAAGTAAAATAAACTTATAATGACAAAATGATTTAAAAAGTAAAGAAATTGTACATATGTTAATTATACATATAGAAATAAACAATTTCATTTTTAATGATTTTAATAATTAAAATCTTATTTAATTATAATATTTCAGAGTAAATTATAAATTTTTATTCTTATAATTAATTATACTTAAATTCATATATATCTTATTTAATTCATATATTCATATATTCTTTTGAAACCATGCTTGTAGGTGCCATGGTGCTTGCTCAACGAGTGAATTAAACCTCATTCTAGGATTTGGTAATATGGCTAACACTGGTAAGGGAATCGTTTCAACAACTTTTTTTGGGAGTTTCAAAGAAAGGTTGAAACTCAAAAAAGGTAACATCCAAAGAGTCAAGAAAATGCTTGGAGGGAGGGTGGTAGTAACAATACTCCTTTTAAGTACAAGTATACTCTACAAAAACACACTAAAGGGCTTGAGGTGTGAGCTTGATTCGACCTAGAGGAAGATCATGAACAAAGATAATACAACTAAAGACATGAAGTAAGAGAGAACTCATCATCAAGACAAAGGCAACACAGAGGAATTTCACCATTTAATGCATCTAATGGCATATGATTCATGAGATACGGGGTAGTAAGCACATCGTCAAACCACAAGTACATGGAAATCTTCATGTGCATCATGAGATTCACAAAAAAGCAACATCTAGGATGTAATGATGCTTGCATTTAGGCACCCATTCTACTATAAGATATGTACACAAGTGGTCTAATGAATGATACCAAGAGACTCACAAAAAAGTTGTAGGTTACTCTACTGAATTCTAAAGTATTGTCAATGTGAAAAAACTTGGGAATGGTATCATAATGGTTACGAATTTTATTAAAAAAAAATTTGATAACATCCAATACATGTGATCTATTTTTCTGCGAATAGACCTATTTAACATGAGAATAATCATCAATAAACACTATATAATATATGAGACCAGAGATAGATGAAGTTTTATCTGGTCCCCAAATATCACAATGATCTGTGTAAGAATAGTGGTGGCGAGCAGATGTGTAGGGTTGTAGAGGTGGTGGCAGCAAATGGATTAGGGTTAAGACTAATTCCTATTCTCTAATACCATATAAGAGGGAAAAGATGGTTAATTACTCCACTAATGATAAAGCATTACATATGAATACATTTAGATTGAATAGATCCTTTATTGAATCACCTAAATTGATATTCATCCAATAATACATTTAAAATAACTGCATGACTCCACAAATATGAAGAACAAACATAGTCTTTACTATTTTTTTCCTTTCATAAAAGTTAGTATCTTATTTTGGATTTAGGTTGATGGGTGACCAAATCTATCATACATGTCCTAGGTCATCCTTTTAGCTGAGTGTCTCATTAAATCTCTTGACGTGTGTGGGTGAAGAGTGACGAAGGTGTGCAACGGCAGTGAGATGGAACTTACAGTGGGCAGAGGTGTAGAGCTAGTGTTTAACAGTGGAGGAAGAAAAGGAGGTGGAAGGAAGAGTGAGAAAAGGAGGTGGAAGGAAGAGTGAGAAAAGGAAAGAAATAAGGGTGGAAGGAAGAGTGAGAAAAGGAAAAAACGTTCATTAATCCTAAGTTTATAACCTAGGATTAGATGATGGAGATTAATCCTTAACCATCCAAGGGTAAAAAAAGATAAAGACAATTTAGAGATATATTTTTGCACTCCCCCTTAAGTTTAGGATTTGTAGATACACAAATTCCTAACTTACTCCAAAGATTTTCAAAATAGGTAGTGTTTAGCAACTTGGTCATAATGCCTGTAATTTGATCATCTGCCTTGACATATTTTGTTTGAACCACTCTTTGAACCTTTTCTCTTATGAAGTGACAATCAATATCTATATGTTTGATCTGCTCGTAAAAGATTAGGTTGGCAATAATGTGAAAAGCAACTTGATTATCACAAAAGAGTTGTGTTGGTTCTTGAAACTGTAAGTTTAAATCACGAAACAAGTGAGTCAATCAAACAATTTCACAACATGTAGCCTTATTCCGCTTTATCTGAAAAATGAGTGTGTGCATCCGAAATTACAAAGACATGTCAGTAACCTAAGATAACTCAGATTTTGACTATTAACTGTTGACCTAATTACCTAACCAAAGAAGGTTAAAAGTTTTGGAGTTGTCGCCTAATTTTTATGTTAAAAATTAGGAAAACAAAAGGGTGAATATCGAAGCTTGAGGCAAGCCTCATGAACTGTCTGGTTAAGGCCAAATATTTAAGGCTTTAAACCAAGATTGAGTAAGGACTTAGGGTACTCATATGGGAAGGTGTTAGATATCCTTATGTGCCGATAAAAATCATTCTCTGTTATTTTTCATATGGATTTGTCTTAGGAAATGGTGTTTTAATTGTTTGATTAGGTGTTGATGTTGAAGATTAAAAGCTAGGTCGGTTTGACCTATATTGAACATAAAATAAAGGATCATGCTTTAGTCATTTATTTTAAGTGATATTAGCAGTAGACTGGTTGGATGCTTGTTGATTAGCTAAACAAAACTAAAAGAGGTGATGCTAATGCAGTTAAAAGTTATAGGAATGGAAATTGACACGCTGTGAAAATACTACTGTAAATCACGTTTAAACAGCAAAAATGAGGAAGCGATCGAAGCATAACAATAAATAAAACGATAAGGATAGCAGAAATTGTCATTTCAAAACTTAAGGTTTGCATAGAGTAAAGGCATCTCACCTGTTAAAGGAGGTTTAGGGGAAGAGACCTTGCTGAGGGTCAACCAGAGAAGGATGTGGTGAGGAAATGAACCAGGACTAGTTATCCTTCTTTCATCTCTCCCTTTGCACTCCCTTTTTGTTGTTTGTGGTTTTTCCCTTTTTTGTTGGTTGTTGAGAGAGCCTCCTCTTGCAGAGAGTTCCCTTTGTATATAAAGTTACTTTTTAACCAATTCGGATCTGTCATTTCAAAACTTAAGGCTTGCATAGCAGTTAGTAAATGCATCTCATCTGTTAAAGGAGGTTTGGGGGAAGAGACCTTGTTGAGGGTCAACTAGAGAAGCATGTGGTGAGGAAATGAACTAGGACTAGTTATCCTCCTTTCACCTCTCCCTTTGCACTCCCTTTTTGCTGTTTGTGGTTTCTCCTTTTTTTGTTGGTTGTCGAGAGAGCCCCCTCTTGTAAAGAGTTCCCTTTGTATATAAAATTAATTTTTAACCAATTCGGAAATCCATTTTGAACCAATTTGGATGTCTGTTTTTCCCAATAACTGAAACATAGGGGGGTTTACACTTTTGGAAAATATGGGAAATGGTGAGAATTGGTAAACAATTTGACTTATTATTTTCCATAATTTCTTACTATTTCCTATACTTTCTAAAGGCATAAACCTCCCCATAGTGTATTTTCAAAAACATTAACGAACAGGCATACGTTAAGATGCAAGCTTGAGCTATAGCAAGTCCCCCAAACCTCTTGAGGTTATTGCATGTGTTGGAGCAAGTGTGTTTTGATACTGCACTATTAGGACAGTACAACTGAAAAAAAAATGAACAGTTTAAAGACAGAAAATTTTCTTAAGGATATTTATGTGTATTAAAGCTTAAAAACTTAGCAATAAAAGGTTGGATAACCTAGTTTAATTTGAAAAACTCAATATTAAACTAGGTTAAGAATTGCAATAAAGTCGGATGACTCAAGGCTATGCTGGGCTTAATTGAAAGAAATACAGGAGATGAACAGTAAAATTTCAGGTGAAATGCTACAGTGGAATCAAGTAAGCTGGTGGATTTGTGAGTGGATGAATAGTGAAATACCAGGTAAACCGACAGTGGTGTTACAATAAAATTGGGTTAGCTGGTGAAGATATTCCTGCTACTATAGTGAAATGTCGAGTAAAAAGGCAGTACCAATTTTAGACAACAATGCAGTATAATGACTAATGTAAACTGATGCAATAAGTAAGAGTGTACTTGAGATGTTGTAGAATGATACATAATGAAGAGGTGTTGATAAAATTACATTGAAAGAGATTTTTGTAGTGTGGGGCATTTAAAGATAAAAGTGTATGATAAATGAAAATAAACAGGGTTGCTACTAAGGCTAATGAAAGGTGAATTGCGTAATTGTTCATAATAAGTACGGATGATGCTATGAATAAAAGTGCCGATAAAGGTGAAAATGTGCAAATGGAGAAATGCTAAGAATTAAATTGTTGGCAACAAAATATGTGTTGGAAACATGCAAGAAAAGTTGTGCTCATGTAATAGACAAAATTAAATTCTTGGATCAAGTGGTTTCACTGGGATTCAGTCACAATCGATCAGATGGCTGATAAAAGCCATCAGTAGATGATTTTAAGGAAATGAGCTAAGACTTAGACCCCTGTGGCTTCACTGGAATCCGATCACCGGTAGCCGAATGGCTAATGAAAGATGCAATGCTGAAAGAAGGGTTAAGTTTTTAGATCCCAATGGTCTCAATAGGATCCGGTCATGTTCAACCGGATGGCTAATGAAAGATGCAATGCTTAAAGATGGGCTAAGTTCTTGGATCCCAATGGTCTTACTTGGATGTAGCCATTTTCAACCGGATGGCTGATGAAAAGCCATCAGCAAGTGATTTTTGTAAGTTTTTCTAGAAAATTGCATTTTAAAGACAGAAAAATGCTTAGCTGATGCAGAAAATGAAATGTTGATGTCTTGAAAATGAAATGCTAATGGAAAGCCATTAGCAAACCATTTTCTCTGAATTTTCTAGAAATAAAGGGGATTTTTCAAAACTTTCAATAGAGTGCATGTATGACAACTAACCCTTAACTAAGTGTAAGGGGTGCCATAGCTGAAACACGATGTAGAGAGATGCAAATGTAGATTTAAAAGCAACATGCTAACGATATAAAACTAAAGTCATTAGAAATAAGAGGTTCGAACAGTAGGGAACTAAAGAATTGCTGAAGTGAAACACCAACAGTATGAAACAGAAGTTTGAGTGAAAATGGGGTGCCAATAATGAGATATGATGTGTTGTTTCTTAGTTTTTCAAGAGATGGGAAAAACTCTTAGAAAGATGATATAACCAATGGTGGAACGGCAGGTACTTGGGCAACTCTCCCTATCTACATTGCAATAAGCTAAGGTATCCAAATTCCAGTTATAAAGAGTTAAAGAATCTAAGTTTTAATCATAATAAGCTGAAGGATTTAGATTTTGATCACTAGAGGAAAAAATTCCTTGTCCTAAGGACTTCTTTAAATATCGAAGAATATGTAAAACAACATCTAAATATTCAACATAAGGATTCTACATTAACTAAGGTCGTTAACAGTAAAAGTGATGTTAGGTCTAGTAACATTCAAATAAATAATCTTCCTAACCAAAGTTCTATAATAATTGGGATTATGAAGAAGATTTTTTTATCACAAGTATTCTCATAAAGTTTAGTAATTGGAGTTTTGGTTGGTTTGCAACCAAGAAGTCCAGCATGATCAATGAGTTCAAGAGTATATTTCCTTTGTGATATATGCATGCCCTTTTTAGATCTAGCAATGTCTTACCTAAATCCTTGATGGAAAAGTGTTTGCTAAGGGTGTGTTTAAGGGTGTTGATTCTAGCAATGTCATTTCCAACAATAAGAATGTTATCAATATTAGAGAAAAAATTCAAGGAGTGGTTCAAACAAAATATGTCAATGCAGACGATCAACTTGTAGACATTATGATTAAATCATTAAGCACCACTAATTTTGAAAATCTTTGAAGCAAGTTAGGAATTTGTGATATCTACAAACCTTAAACTTAAAGGGGAATGTAAAAATATTTCTCTAAACTTTGTTTATCTTTCTTTACTTTTGGATGATTAAGAATCAATCTCCACCGTCCAATCCTAGGTTATAAACTTCGTTTTGTACTGTTTGAGTTTATGAACATTTTTCAATGATTTAAACTTGCAGTTTCAAGGACCAATACAACTCTTTTGTGATAATCAAGTTGTTCTTCACATTGTTGCTAACCCAATTTTTCATAGCCAAACCAAACACAGAGATCAACTATCACTTCATTAGGAAAAAAGTTCAAAGAGTGTTTCAAACAAAATATGTCAGGGTAAACACGATTAAATTGTAGACATTATGACTAGTTGCTAAACACCACCAATTTTTGAACTTTTTTTCCTTTTCTTTGTTTGAATTGTTGCTAGACCTGTTGAGATTAAGTGTCATGGCCTCAAATTGCTTCCCTCTAGTTGCAATATTTCTAGCACAAGAGCATATGCACTTCCAACTGAGGGACAAGTGCTAGTAGCCAAAATTTGACCTCAAATGTTGTACTTGTCATTTAGGCCCATCAGAAAAAGGCATAATTTTCTTTCTTCTCTCTCCCTTTGATAAGAAGTATAGGCACTACAAGTGCAACCATGATCTCTTATCATGTTGTAAAGTTCATCCTAAAGGCCTCTCTTTTTAGTGTAGTAATCAGTGATATTTAGGCCTTAAGGTTTACAATTTCATCTCAGTTTGGTAGATTTTGGGTCTATTGAATTGAAAAAACCTTTCCTAGAAATCCAACCAAAGTTTTTTGACGTTGTTGTGATAAATAACACTTCTAGCGATTTCTGGCTGTATGGAGCTTGAAAGCTAACGCAAGACTAAGTCATTACATATAATCTAGGCCTCATATTCTTATGGTTTTTCAATGAGATCAGGAGTATTGATGGATCCATCTACAAAACCAAACTTATTTTTTATCTAAAAGTGTTATTCTCATAAATTTGCTCCATGAAGGATAATTTTCAGAAGTAAGAATTTCAGAAACTAATTTCATGCTAGGATTATCATTAGGGTTGATATGATAGTGATGAATACAAGGTCTCATATTAGTGAAGCTCTCCTTAGAATCAACATTTGTACTAGACATGATATGAAAAATAGAGAAAAGGATGGAAACCACCTAAATGACGATTGTTGATCAATGCACATCATTGTCTAGTGGTCGATAGTGGAGTCTCTCCCAACAACTTTCGAAAAGGGAGGAAAACCGATCACAACCTCCTTTGTTGCAACCAAAAGGGTCATGACCTCCTTTGTTTTGTGTGGAGTGGGTATTTTGTTGGGTTGCCCATTCATCCACACGAAATCCTCCAATACCATCTTGACACGTGCAGGTGAAGGGCGATGAAGGCATGCAGTGGCGACAAGACAGAACTTGCAATGGGCGGAGGTTCAGCGATTAGGGTTAGACAATGGAGGAGGATGAGGAGGTAGAAGGAAGAGTGAGAAAAGGAAAAAAACGTTCATTAAACCAAACAATACAAAACAGAGGTTATAACCTAAGATTGGATGGTGGAGTTTGATCCTTAACCATCCAAAGGTAAAGAAAGATAAAAACAGTTTAGACAAATATTTTTACAAAATCTACCTTAATGTATCTTCCTCTTGGGTTCCATGCCCTTATTATCACCATTAAAACAAAAATAGCAATTATTGTCTCTAGAAAAGGCATTGACAAAAAGTAAATTGAACGGAGCATGTGGGTCGTAAAGAATGTTATTCATTTTAAATGATTGAGAGCCATTGGAAACAATTGAAGAACTTACAAAATTAATCTTCAAACCTTGGTTCTTCCCCATTTGGACTATATCATTACCATAATACGAAGTGGAGATCTAAAGATTATTTAGATTTGGAGTGATGTGGTTGGTTGCTCTTGTATCAGCATAATAGGTGAAATCACTGACAATGTGCTTGGTTCCATCATTTGTAGTAGCCATTATAGTCAACTTTTCAGATGGTTGCTTCTTTACATATAACAAAGTTAGTCCTTGAAAACAATCTAGTGTAATGTCTTTACTTGTTACAAATTTAACAAGTGGAATGATTGTTTTGTTGTTCATTCTTAAAGAACTTCTTGCTAGGCCGACCACCTTTTTTGTTATTTTCACCCCCAAACGCCCCTTTGGATTTACTGTTATTTTGGGTGATGAAAGTTGTGACAGTCTCATTTTTTTTGTTATCTTTGTGAACATTGATTTCTTAACTAATCAAGAGGGATTGAGGTTCAAACATGGTGATTGGTGTCCTGTGAGCCCTAATAGACGAAACAAAGGGCTTGTATATCTGTGGCAACCCATTCAGGATGTGCATCTAAAGTTCTTCATCACTGATCTTAGATCCGCTCACTAATGGTTTATCAACGACAAACTTGACCTCATGCAAGTATTCTTGCATATTCTTTTCCCCTTTCTTGATGTGCATAAGCTTCCTCGTAAGAGCCATCACATGAGGAGTGGCCAAAGCAAATCTCCAAACCTAGCATTCCTCAACTTCTTTTGCAGTTTGAACCCCAACCACGTAGGGAAGGGCATTTAGAGACAAGATAGCATTGATCCAAGAAAAAAGTTGGTCCCATTCAAACCATTCTATGTATTTTCTGGAATCAAACTCAGGAGCAACAGCTGACCTATTGACGTGTAACATAAGTTGGTGACTATGCAAAACAAGCTCGAACAGTCTTCCACATTTGAAAGTTTGTCTCATTCAACCTAATTCAGATGAGACTACCGATGTTGGAGGCCATCGGAGGAGGTTGGTTAAAGTAGAAGATACCTGATTTTAGGAAATGTTGCCACCGTTTCTTTGCTCACGCTCGCAAGCATTGTTTAGATCTAGGGCCAACAACAGAAAAGTCTTTGATACCAAGTTATCAACTCTTGATCTCTAGTATGAAGCAATCTCATTAGGAGGAGCAGCAAATTTACTCCAGTTGTGATGGACCAAGCACATAGAAGGTGAGAAAATGAAAAAAGGGTAGATTAGAATTTTTCCTCAGTCCTTCCTCTAAAACAAAGTTTATTCAACAACATAAAAAATAGCCTGAAGAAAAGTTATATCAACCAGAGTAAATGGATGATTGCAACAACCCAAGTAACCTCAAATAACAAACAAGATAAAAACTGGATGGTAATCTAATAAAAGATGTTATGTGACACTAAGACAACAAACACGTGAACAGCTAATATGGCTCAGCAAATATGGCACTTTACAACTGATGATAGATAGAAATACTTGAATGAAAAGGATTTATGTAGTTGATTTTAGAATTATGACTTGGATTGTTGTTTTATTCATGTGGTCATCTCTGTTGCTGCTGTGTGGTCAGCCTGAACTGCTTTCGTCTTTCTCCATCTAATGTTGTTTGAAGTTAATTTATATATTTACTATTATTGATTATGTAAGAGTCTATCACAACCTGTGCATGCTAAATATTTTAGTTTGAGGAAGTGTGTTAGAATAAATGAATTATTATATGGATTGTTGGTAGATTACTTGTGGGTTAAGTAATTACTTTATACTCATTAGGCAATAACAATCGTATTCCCTTTTCCTGTGACTTACTGTGGATGGATACTTGAAGATGATTCTTAACTATCAAAGGATCAATTATTATTAAATCATGCATCCTGCAGCCATACATTGCATGAAGAGGGTTTAATGGTTAATGAGTAGTACATCAAAATAGATATCAAGGTACTAATTTTTTTCTGATGTAGACTTCTTAAATCCATGAAACAATAAACACAATACATTTATAACATCTTAGGAATCTGGCAATAGTCAACTTCAGGTCATTCCTGAAGGTGAGAATGTCAATCGTTATATTCCAATTTGAGCAATAATTTGGGGATCTAGCCTCAGATCTGATGTTTGTCATCCATGAATATCATAGAGATTTCTTTGTCTTTAGGATTCTAGAGGGGACTGAAGATGAAGGTGTGAGTTGGAACGTCCTGGACCAACAAACTTCACAGAAATTTGAAGAACGTTTCCAAAGGAAAAGGTTCAAGGTGAATTCAGTGCAGAAATCCAATGCCTTCAGGTGGGTACTGATATCATCTATATTTTTGGTCACTTCTTCAGCCATCCCTAAATCGTAGATGAAATTGGCAGGTTTAAATTTCTTAGGGTCAGAGAATCAGAGTCGCAGCCAAGAATTCAGATCGGCAGCATCGATCTTTATGCAGTAGAGAGCTAGTGCAATATGTTGCTTCCTTTCTGGATGCTAATGTTTCATATCAAGCGGCATTTTGTGTTTTCTTTTAAATTATACAGCATTTCCGATTACCATCTGTGATTGTTGCCCTCTTGACTTTTCAGGAAACGACTCAATGGCATACTGTAGTTATATGTATATGGAACATTTATGCTGAATTCCTAACTTATTAGGGTTGCATGTTAAAATAAGCAGTTGTAAATCATCACAGCTTCGGGGCTGCACCTGAAGATTGCAGATGATGGAAATTGTAAGGATGATTTCTAATATTTAATGGCACAGACGGTTGTCAAACCATTTTTTTAAAAGTTAATTAAAACAACCGCACGGTGCTTGAATTGAGTCAACATTTTAAGGTACACTGCACGCTGCACTCTACATGCCCTTTTCTTCAGGTAATGGTGTAATAGTTTTACTTCATTTCCTTTTCATTTAAAGTAGAACAAAAGACTAATTTCAGCACACTACTTGGTGTTGATTTGCAGTCTACCGTGCATTGAATCAACGGAATGGTGCATGTCGTGCTCTACCATACATTGGTTTCGTCTGAAACGGAATTTTGATTGCTTGATTATTATCAAGGGAAGCAAAAATCCAGACGGTAAGCATTTTCACGGTTCCATCACAGGTTTCTTGAAATAGTATTCTAGCTCATCAGTTAGTTGATTGATATCCGTGTAGTACATCCAAAAGGATAAATTCTAATCAGAGAATAAGATTTACAGAGATTTTTACTGTAATTATCAAAAAAAGATAAAAACAATTTTTCTTACTTTCTAAATTATATCGACTAAAACTTTAAGTTTACCTAACTTATTAATTTTGTCAAATAAAGCTTTAAAGATACAAAGGGTGAGGTGTTGGAATCCATCACCCCTTGGTTAAAGACCTGATTTGATTAGGTTAACAAAAAACCGTGTCATACAAAAAGGAGATATTGAACCCTCTTCTCAGGTGGAATGACATTCAATCAGGTCCTTTGGCATTGGAAATGGGTGGGTGCTTCAGCCACGGTTTAGTCAGAACAACGATCAATGCAGGGGACCATTTATGCAACGAAGAAGAGATGCATCTGTTGGCAAACACAAGGATGCAGGAGGCACGAGCAAGCATGCATGAATTGCTACCGTAAGAAGAATCTGAGAGCAATAGGAGGAATTTATTTGGAGGGATGTTAGAATGCAAGTGGTACACGCTTCTCAATGATGGTGGCTTCAGAAACAAGTTGGCCATGTACAGATAGATGCAAAGACTGCTGCTTGTCATCAATAAGGCACAAGGCTGAAATACAGATTGCAATAAAAGCTGCTGCAGCTGTGAAACTATCCAACGAATTCCACGTCAAAGAGAAGGGTTGAATCTGGTGGAATTATGCATTCACCTGTTGAGTTGGCAGAGTCAAAACATTAGCGTGAGAGACAAACCATACATGGAACATACGTAATGACCAAAAAGAAAATTATGCTTTGGTGGTCATTTTGGCAACCGGAAACAAGCTCAAGGAAGAAAAGGATATCACCATGAGTTGGCTTTGCCCACAAAACATGACATGACGCTCAATACTTGTATTAGGTAGGGGGCATGTTGCTTAAAAAGAAAGATTAACACTGATGATTGTTTCTAAGTCTACTGTTCTGACATAATGAGAACAGTGAACAAGGCCTGTTCTTTGAAAACGGCATATGTTTAAAAAGTATCCATCATTACTAGGGAAGTTGATGTGGGAGGAAAGACCCTACTCTCATCATTAACTTTGCTACATCTCAGTCAAATAGAAGAGAAAAAGTACATTTGGACAAGCTCCCCATATATGCATGAAAAAGAATAACCTTTTTGATCTCTTAGGTTATCTCATTTAGGTGAGTTCTGAGTCCAATCTCCCCATATATGCATGAAAAAGAATTACTTGTTTGATCTCTTAGGTTATCTCATTGAGGTGAGTTCTGTGTCCAAGCTCCTCATATATGCATGAAAAAGAATTACTTGTTTGATCTCTTAGGTTATCTCATTTAGGTGAGTTCTGTGTCCAAGCTCCCCATATATGCATGAAAAAGAATTACTTGTTTGATCTCTTAGGTTATCTCATTTAGGTGAGTTCTGTGTCTAAGCATGTGTACGCCGGTGAATCTAAGGAAGATGGGGTCATAGAGCCAGCCCATATAAGATGATGTACATGACAGGGAAATGAATCAAGGAGAAAAAAGAAGAGATGTATCCCTTGCCCATCATCTTATTCCCAATTCATGTGTGAGTATGATAGAAAGTATCAAGTGTTTATGTATCCTAACCATGGAGCAATGGAGGTTACGTAAATATTATTAGGCAAGGTGCATGTTTGCGTGTAAAGTATTTTAGATGAGGGTATGTATCATAGTGCCATGCAAAAATGAGACTTACGAAAATTTGTGCTTTTGGAAATAGTGGAAAATGATGAAAATTTTGACCTATTATTTTCTATCATTTTACACCATCTCCAAAAACACAAATCCCTGTTAGTCACAAGCATGTAAATTGATGAAATGACTTGAATGATGTAGAATGCACTAATGTAAACTCTAGCATGCTTGCAATGTAACATGATTGCATTTCACCTCTCATGACATGCGGAACATACAATGCATTCGTCATTTTGTTTACATCATTCTCCCTTCTTTCACCCCCACTTCACCAAACCACACACTCAATCTTCCATCCAACCACTATTGTCATCGACCCCATGTAGACCACTACCATTTCCATTACCATTCATAGGCTTTATCTGATGACTACTATAGGTTAGGTGATTTTAGAGTTTATGTTTTTTTAGATTGACACAATTTTTGAGATAAGAAAATCTCTTTCTATTTTTTTCTCTAATAGTTATAATGAAAATTTCTACTTCCGTTATACCGTTTGTTAAAACATATACTTCGTACAATAAAAACTTTTATAAATCCTATTCTAAAACAAATGACATAGTCATCACACTAGTCACCCTCTCTTCACCAACTTCTTTTTTCCTTCTATTTTCTCTGTCCTTTGTCACCCAAAATTTCTACCACCACCAAATCTACTACTCTCTCACCATTCTTTGCTACTAGTGTTGCTAGGTTGTCCCTGCTTTCTTTCTACCATCATTGCTAAATTTGCTACCCAAACTTGCAAAACCTTTAAACGTTTTTTAATACTAGTATTCTTTCTCCAAAATCCTACCCTTCCATCTGTGCAACCACCATTGTAACCCATCGGGGTTTTCAAATGGGGAGAGGAATAACAAAGAGGAAGGAAAGGACGGAGAGTGGTAAGAGACATGTGAGTTAAAAAAAAAAGAATATGGAGAGGGGAGAGAAAGAAAAAAGAAGAAGAAAACGAAAAGAAGGGAGGAAAGAAAAGAAAAAAAGAGGAGGGGAGAGAATAAAAAATGAAAAAAATTTACTATGTAAAAAATTATGTTAAAAACTGGCAAGTTTAAAAAAATAGAGAGAGAACAAGGAGAGGAAAATAAGATAGAAAAGAAGTAGTAAATAATTTATTATCAATCTCCAATTAAATTAATTATACTTTTGCCATTTTGACATTATAGTAATGTTAATCTTGTCAAAATTGTTTCTCCTCTATTTTGATGTTAGATATTGTTATATTTATTGAATGATGATTGTATTAGTATTTGTAGGCACATGTGTAAGCTTCTTAATATATGTAGCTATTCATATGTTGACTAAGTCTATTGATATCAAAAATAAATCAATCTCTTAATATGTGTAAGTGCCTATATATTGATTGAGTCTAATGATATGAATAACAAATCAATGTTTACACTTATTAAAACGTGATTAATTAGAGTTTGATCATTTTTCTTGCTTACACAACATTATTACTACTAACTAGTGTCTATCTATTATGCATCTCCTTATTTAGTTATGATTTGTTTATGTATGGGTTTGTTGTAAACTAAATGCTTCAGTTTGAAGGAAAGTGTTAGAAAAGAAAATGTATTAGGGTTATTTTGTATTGTGGGTTTAGTCTCACATTGATTAAGTTATGTTTATCATTCTTATGTAACTTCTATATATAGAAATTTTATGTTTGCTAATGATATCAACCTATTTCCACCTATATTCCTTTCTTCCAACAACATAAATAAATAAATCTATATGGGCTCAGAAAAAGGGATAATTGCTTAAAACCCTTGCTTGTTTTGGCACCCATGGTCATCAATGAAGCAAATTTGAGGAGGTAAAAAATTTGTTCAACAAATCAACCTATAATACTAGCACAAAACAACTCCAATGCTAGGCAAAGGGTGCGGAAACATCTACAATAGAATCCAATTGTCTGAGAAGCAAGCAAGGAGTAGTTGAAAACAAGAATCCAGGAATGGAGAAAACAAATAGGATAACAACAGACTAACTTTTGCCAAATTATCTCAACAAAAGAAATGGAATGTCAAAATAGATAATCAAGAAGCATAAATGCACATACAATGATTAACGAAAAAAGAAATCAAGAAATCAAGAAATGGTGTCCCAAAACAGGTAACTGGGAAACAAGCAAACAACATTGTGGGAGGTTTCTATAGGTGAGATAGGAAAGTTTGTCATAATCGGACAGTGGAGATTGAATCCGACATTGATCGTTTGGATGGAAGCTGTATATAGGAGTAAGGTTGTGATTAATGTCGTATGTCATTTTGTAAGGGAAAATATGAATGGATTGAGGCTTAATAAAGTTGCAGATGCACTAGAAAAAATGAAGAAAAGTATCTTGGATAAGGAATTTTAAGCAAGGTTTTGAGTAAAACAGAAGACATTTTTTGGTTTTATCAATAGAAGTTTTCGGGTATAAATAGAGAAGCAAAATTGGGATTATGTTGGGTAAAAAGTAGGAAAAGGAAAGAAGAATCTGAGCACCAAGCAGGCCATAAAGGGAGCACCATCCCTTAACATCTACAGGAAAAGAACTTGAATTCCAACACACTACCATTACAAAAGATATCTGATGACATTGGCAGAGAATCCGAAAGAAAAAAGAATGAGATTTTAGGTCTGCAAAGGTGAATGAGCAGCAGAGCAATACAGTAGGCAGGAAAGGGGAGGAAAGCCAACATTGGCAGATTTTACCTCCTCTACAGCCAGCCCCCCTAGATCCATATCCAAGTTGTGGAGGAAGCTTTAATGTACGCTTCCCACCTGAAAAAATAAAAATCTTTATACAAAAGTTCATATTTATGTGTGACTTGCTGCAAAAATAATATGTGAATGAAATACATAATTTTCATACCAGCAAGCATGGGAGGAATACCATCTCCACCTAGAATACCTTGATCCCATCCTTTAATTACCTGAACTTTCAGAAATAAACATCATACATACAGAAGACATTCCCAAAACGTGCAGTTAACAAACATGTACACAACAACACAGTTTATCTCTATTTATCATTTCTGGTTGCCATTTTTTGGCAATATCAATTTTTGGTAGATTGGGGTTAGGGGCAATGCTGATTTACTTATTCGCGGCTAATTGCCATGTCATTGTGAAAGAATTTGTGTGATCCTGTGAGGAATCATCTCATGGGAAAAAGTTAATCTGATAAGATGCATGATGGATAGATAATATTCCAAGTGAAGGACATTAATCAATAGGATGTTGTGCCCATCATTTTGAAGTTGTAAGAGTTTAATCATGGGTATTGCTTTCTCTGCCGGAGGAGTTGGAAAATAGATTACGGGTGCATTTGGAATGAGCTTTTTCGATTTTAGGAATAGGAAAAAATAGTTCCTGTAATAGGTGAATTCAAACAACCTATGGGTTTTCGATTTTTGTGTCGGTGACAAGACAACATAAATGTCTTGATTGTTTGCGAAGTAATTACTATACACTTCTACTTTTCACTGTACACTACAATATTCTACAATAACATTTATTAAACAACTTTAACATTTAAATCATATACTTTCTAGAACAACATAAATCCCATCTCACCTACTTCCACCGCTTCAAAAAAAAAAAAAAAAATGTACCTATATCTTTAGAGATGGGTAAATATTCTTTTAATATTTGTATTTGTTTTAACATTTAAATAAATCATGCATAATAGTTGAATTATATTTTTTAATATTGATGTAATTGAAGGTTAGGATGAAAAAATACGAAAAAAGTGTATTGAAAAACTCTAAGGAGACTACAACAGAGGAGTGATTTTTGGTACCTCACCAACGCCGATCCGGAAGGTGAGCGGCTTGCCTCTTTGATAGCTGCTGTCGAACACCTTTCCATTCTCCAGCCTACCAGTGTAGTGCGCCTAATCACCGCAACCCTAAATTCATCGCCAACCAATAACCAAAAAATTCAGAGACTTTCACCACTTTCCCACCTTGATGAGCTGCCCTTTGATGGCAGCAGCGCCGGTTCCCACGTTGCGGTCGCAGAACGCGAGCCCGGACGGGACGACGGTGAGGGAGCACTGGTCGGAACCATCGCCGGCTGCTGCTGCTGCTTCTGGTGGTAGTGGGAGGAGGGAAGGGAGAGTGGGGAGGATGGCGAGGAGGAGGGCGTTCCTCCTGCCGACGCCGCGGGAAAGGGGAGGTGTGTTGGGCGTCGTCCGGGTAAGAACCGCAGATGGGGAGGAGATGGGGCAGGCGGTGGCGGCCTTGGGGACGTGGAGGAGGAAGAGAGATGGGCAGCAGAAGCTCATCTTCTCACCCACACACAAAACTGTACTGCAAGTCTGCAACACCACATTCAGACACCGTACTTCTTTTTTCTTCCTGCGTTATCTTTACTTATTTGGTCTGTTTTTCTCAACGTCTGTTATCGTCTAATCACTTTTTTTTAATACACATTATAATATTTTATAATATTATTTATTAAATAATTTTTATATTTTTTATTTTTTATTAACCGTGATAACTTTTTAAAAAAATACTACTATCATAATTATCAAAAAAAAATCATCGTCACATTAACATAATAAATATTATTTATTATTTTATTATATTGTATTTATTATTCATCATCGTAACTTTTGAAAAAACATTATCATCGTATTATTATAATAAATACTATACATTTTCTTTTCTTATTTTATTCATTATTTATTACCATTTAAAAAAAAATATTATCATAAATCATATAATTTCTAAAAAACGTAAAACTCAACCCAACCACTAAGACTATGTTTGTATATACGTTTTCGTACCATGTAACCGTATTTTTCATTATACATCACAGTGTTATATAATATATTTATTAAATAATTTTTACATTTTTTATTATTCATTTGATTTGACTTTTTTCCATAAGTAAAAAAAAAATAAGAAAAAACCCTTCCACTGCGATGGAAAATGTATCGTAAAATTGCTAACTGGGACAGACAAAATTACCTTTGGTTTAAGCAAAACTTCTGCAAGAGAATAAAGGATTTCTGTTATAATGATGGAACTTCTGTTGGTAAGTGATGAAACTTCCTCTGATGGAAAGGATTTTTCGATGACTATGGATGGATTTTCCTCTACTTTTGAATTCCCACTAGTTTAATAACGAAACTTCCACTGGTGGGAAGGATTTTCATTTTTTGGTGACTATGGTTGGATTTTCCTTTGCTTTTGAATTCCTGCTAATTTAATGATGAAACTTCCATTGGTAATTGACGAAACTTTTGCTAGTAAGAAGGATTTTTTAATAACTATGGACAAATTTTCCTCTACTTTTGAATTACCGCTTGTTTAATGATGGAACTTCCATTGGTGGGAAGGATTTTCCAATGACTATGAATGAATTTTCCTCTGCTTTTGAATTCCCACTAATTTAGTGATAGAACTTTCGTTGGTAAGTAATGAAATTTCCGCTAGTGGGAAGTATTTTCCAATGACTATGGATAGATTTTCCTTTGCTTTTGAATTCTCACTAGATTAATGATGAAACTTTTGTATTTCTTTTATTTTTATTTTTTAAAAAAGTAATATAATCATTACATTTTTATCATAAATCGTGTATTTTATCGTGAAACTCAACTTACCTCACCTAAATTCTCACATAAAGGAAGTCTAGGATGCATACAAACATAGTGATTATCTATTCTTTTTTCCTCTTAAACTTTTCTACTTCCTTCTTTAATTCTAAAATAGAACACTAAAATTATTCTTCTTCTTTCTGCTAAAACTTTTCTAGTTTCTTCCTTAATTTAAAATTAGAACATTAAAATTACCAAACTATCTTATTTTAACAAAAAAAAGTAAAAATTTAAAAGAATAACTTACGTTTGGATATTTATAGAATTAATTTTTTATAGGTATTACTAAAAGATTGAGATTTTTATTTATTTATGTTTAATTCTACGTAAGATAAATCATTACACTTATAACCACCATCAAGAAAACTGAAACGAGAGATTAGTGAATTAATCAACAAAAATAACATCTTCTTGCACCTAAAACTAAGGATGCCACCTTATTTGGATCACAGAAGTTTCTTTAAAATTGTAGACTTAAGGGGGTTTGTGTGTGTTGAAAATCTAATAAATAGAAATTTAAAAAAAGAAAAGGAAAATCAAAAAATGAAAAAAAATTAAATAAATATTTGTGCACATTGAGGAAAGAAAAGTTATTTGTGGAAAATTTGAAAATTAATTTAAACAAAATTTATACATATTCTATATTTTAACATTTTAAATGTAAATTTTAACTTCAATAATAATACATTGATAATAAAAATTCAATTCCATTTATCATAATTTAATTTTTGCAAAATTTAATTTTACAAAATTCATAGGTTAATATTTTACAAAATTCAATTTCATTATAATTGTATATATTAATCATATTTATATGTTATGGATTAATATTTTTTAAACTTGTAACTACATATATTTTTCAATTTTTATTTTTATTTGTTCTCTAACCTCACATTCATATTCTTTGGTGACAACGTAAAAGAAAGACATAAAAAGAAAGACATTGTCAATACAAAATCAAGAGTTGAACAACAATGCAAGTAGAAAATCCTCAAGATTAGAGAATTTTAGCAAGAATGATGTTAGAGATGAGTTTCAATATAGGCACAAGTTTGATGAAGATCAAGGAAAGACAAGAGTTGGAACAACAAAAGTCAGAAGAATGTTGAGGTCAAGAAAATATTGAGATCTTCGATGCAATCACAAGTCCAACGAATGTCAAGCAAAATGTACAAAGTCAAAAGAATATATTGTGACAAAATTTCTATGAATTATGAGAATTTCCCTAACTCAAATGATAGAAAATGACAAAAAAAAAATGCACTTATAATGATGAAAACTTTTAAATTCTTTTCATATTTTTCGAAATGTACAAGTACCTAATAATTCAAATTTTTTTTCCCTAATTTGCAAAATTTCCAAAAAACACAAACCTAAGTCTGCACATCAAAAAATCAAAAAAAAATACTTTTCCTAGTAAAATGAGAATCACTACTTTTGATGCAGAAAAATACACGGTGACTGCAGGGAAGAAAGAGTCCGACAATATATGGTCCCTTGTTGATGCTTTGTTTGAGATTGAGCAACAAAGGTCTCATCTACTACCATCTACAAGGAGAAGCAGCATGTTTAATGCTCAAAACTTCATAAATTTGACAATTATTCACAGATAACATCAGAATAAAAGCCTATGGTCCTTCGCTTGCAGTCCCTTATGTTAAGCAGTTCCACGTCAAAAACCTCAAATTGCTTGGCACTAAAAAATGTGGAAGGCCCAACCTGGAAAGAAAAATAAAAGGTGTCAGCACCAAAAATAACAGGATGAAAGACTTTCACCCCTTTTAGATGGTCTTCTTGATGATGGATGACAGATAGAATTCCCATGTTTAACTGTCTACCTACAAAATTGCATCTATTGTTGATCCTTGAATCAAAAGACCACAATGGAGTGAGTGCTCTCAAAAAGAGGAAGGAGTAATGATCTCACAAAACAGTATAAATCAATAATGTCTGTGTTAGAGTGTGGAAAGGAGAAGTCAATAATGATCTCAGCGGGTGAATATGCTAGGTCGGTCCACAACCTATTTTTGCATGTTTCCAATCAGCCATTGAGAAAGAAAACCAAGTGGCCAACACCCTCCAATCTGTCTGAGGAATACAAATAAAACTGTTTTGACTGCAAGAGTTGGAAATATCATGTGCCTACACTAAAATTTCAATCGGCATCAGTGAAATTTCATGCCTTGAATTATGGTTCAAAAATTGCTCCCATCTGGTGCAATATATGATAGACAAGAAAACATTGTTTCTCTTTCACAACTTCATACATAATAAACGATCTACAAAGATAAATGTCACACATATGCAACAACATACAACAAGCTGAATTATAGCCCCTCTTATGTGGGGTTGATCAAATAAATCTTTTTCTTCTATGTGTTTTTATTTATGGTCCAATCATGGATTACATTACATAAATTTAAATCTTTTCTCATAATTCTTAATCAAGCAGTTTTAGGTTTTCTATTTTTTCTTTTATTTTCTTTTATACTAATTAATTTTCCTTTCTTAACTTGTGCATCATTTTACCTCTTAAAGATATGACAAAACCATCTCTAAGTCAATTTTCTCTTATCTTTAATTAGTGTAACTCCTACTCTGTTTATAAGCATCACACATATGAAGACTAAATATCTATGCATACTTTTATAGTTTTACATAGATGGACAATTTCATTTCTCATTTGTTAGGTCGTAGATGAGAACTCCCATTATTGACAAATATCTGTGTACCGTAGAGGATTTGAATGAAATGAAATCTATTCCCACAGGAAAATAAATTCATTTCTTTAAGAGTTAAAAAATATTATATATTACCAACAAAGAGGAAAGATTGGCAACTGAGCGACTGAAATGGTACTAATTCTGCAAACCAGAAAAACATGAAAGATGACAATCTGCAGGCAACATAAACTCACCGGTGGTCCAAGCTCTGGAGGAATAATTAGTCTTCGCTTGCCCCCAGGTCTCATGCTTCTTATTCCCTCCTCAAACCCTGAAGTCCTCGTTAAATTTCCAGTCATTTGATGTATTTGGAGAAAACTCTACTTGACAAAATACCAACAATTGATGCCAAACATACTTACCTGGAACAAGAGATTTATTGCCTAGTCGGATCTTTGCTGGAGAACCTTGCAGATAGGTGCTATCTATACGACGACCTGACTCATTATAGCCAACGTAATGAAATGTCACCTGTCAAGTATCAATCAAACCACTGATGGTAAGAATCTCTTTAAGAAACACATGCATCTAAAAAAGGTGAAAGGACATTAAATGCAATTGGTAATAACTAATTGGATTTAATGAGAGAAAAGATGTAATTACTATATCATATGAACGACAGCTTCTGAATTATCTATTCAGATTGGAAAATGAAGAAAAAAACCTGTTGTCCATCAATTGGGCAATCACCTTGTCCAGTCTCAATGTCCAAGTAAAATAACCCAGAATCACTCAGAACATAATTTTCTGGTGTTACAACCTTTACCTCAAATCCTGAAATTCCATGGTGACATTCATCAGACAAATTTGTGAACTCAAAATTTTGAAAATAGCAGCCTCTAATGAGATTTTAAAAATGAAGAATTCCAGATCAATAACATAACTGTGACAACACAAATTGGAATGAAATACATTTCTATTATCATAAGTTCAAGTAAAAGATATTTAACTCGAATAATGGATCTGTAAATTCAATATACCAAGTAGGTCAAATTACCTTTAGAGTGGGGTGTTTATAGGAAGCTACCATGCTACCATTTTTTGGTCTGATGCTGAATCAAGTGCAATATGTGCAATAATACCACTGAGTAAAAATTACCAATGTGTAATTTTTATGTTCCACCTCTAGCATCATGTGAGCTACCTCATGTATCCCACTTCTCTTAATCAATGTGTAAATCATTGATTATGATGAAGAGAAAAAGGAAGATTTCACCATCCTAAAGTAGTCCAATGTTGCTGTAAGAGTATCTTGAGTATATAAGGATCTGGGTCGACTTAACAACTTCAACAAACAATTTTGACTTGGTGTATCTTATTATAGAAAAGAAAGTTATGGACTAAATTATGTATATTTCATTGAGGGACATTACACCTATGACATCTTATAGCAACAGTTCACGCAGCATTGAGATTCCGACAATTGCCCTATAATAACATGTAAAAACTGCCACCATCAGATTGTTCCCATTTACCATTATTAAGTTATCTTGTTATTCCTCTCTCCTATACCTCAATAACAAAATCTATGACTTCATTCGTTCATTTATTTTTTCTGTATTTGTGTTTAATTGACTTACCAATCAATAAAACTAGCAACCCAGGGGAAGAAAATAATAATCCATTGAAACTAATATTTGTCCAGAAAGGAGCATATCACTTGTTTGGAACTTAAAGTGGACCAAGGAATACAGAAATATAATCATTCTTACTTCTCATGGAAATTTCAAATCTGCAAGTGTGCAGATTTAAAATATCTATTTAGACTTGAATCTTTTGGCAATTTGTGCAAACTGGCTACTGAGTAAATCTATAATGGTAAAATCCTACAACTCCAATCTTATTCTGTTGCTACATTGTAGGATAAAAGTATTGATTGTTATTCTCTATTTCATGTTGGTGAACAGAAATAGAGAATAAGATTGGAGTTCCTTACAATCAATACAGAATCTTTTATATTCATTAGTCATAAACCACAATTTCAGTACAGCTTTGCAAGTTTGCTTCTTTTTTATGGCTGTTTATTAAATAGATAAACTTTTTGAAGTAAAAAATTTATCTGGGGATATTGTTGATCATGACTGACAACTGATACTGTTGGATATCCGAAAAGGGATATAACAAAATTACAAGCTAAAAGTACCTTCTCTAACAAAATTTGGAAAGCTTTTGGGTGCCTTATTTGCTTCCTGCATTCTCTTATTCTGTTCAAGCAAACGTTTCTCGTCATAGGGATTTCTACCTTTTACCTTTCCAGTGGCAGGATTAGATACTAGAGAGCCTAAGGAGACCAGTGATATCAATAGAAGAGGCCTTCGGTTTCTATATTCTTCAAAGTACTTCCTTTCAGAACTGTGCTGCTCATTGCCTTCTACAGAACTGCATGCCAAAATGAATGTCTAGTTGAATTGTGAATGCTATAAACTCTACCTCTAAGATACATTGAACAAGAATTACTCACCATTGAATCTGTATCATTTGAGTGGAAGGCCATCTAGTTGCCAATCTGTGACACTGCATAGAAAAATTATTGATTCCCAGTGAAGAAAACATATACTATCAATTTCCAAAAAATAGGCAGTTTGTACAACAGCATCTTTTTGCCAATCACCAAGTGAATGCCATAGCAAGCATAAACAAGATATGACACCTCTTAATCGGCCTCACCAAATTTAGACAAATCTTGTATGCTAATAAAAGTGTAATGCATAGAGAATAATACCAAAAAGAACTTGGACTCTTGGGAGCCAGGATACAGCAAAAAGCTGCAACAATTAAATTCAAATGCTCTTATAGTTTTTATTCATCATCATATAATTTCACTGAAGATTTAACCGTAGATAGAAATAAACGAAAGAAAAAGATTCACGTGATGATCACATGTAGTGGGATTATAGTTTAGATTGTTGTTGTTGTTATATTATAGCTATTACTCATCATCAAGGACATGGAAGCAATAAAGCATATTGAAGTTGCTAAAAGAAACCTAAATTGAACTCAGATTAATTAAATAGATAATTTGATCTCTAATGAAATTAACTATTCGATGAACATAAATCAGATGATTTTTAGCATCGAAAAGATCACCTTTGCACAGCTGTGCTTGTTATCTGACAACCAAAGTTTGTCCATACTCATTCATGAACCAATCAACCTGTTCTCACCATTACCATTCAAAAAATTGATTCTGACCAATGTTTTCTTTAAGGATACTAGTGCAAAGCATGTATAACTTGCATGTGAGAAGCATTTTACATTATTAAGTAATGCATTCAAAAAATAGTAGGATTATTTTTCAACCTGATTTTAAGTGAATGAAAATTAAGATTTATTTTTCAACTTGATTTTAAGGTAATGCACATGCTTAGATAATAAAGGGTAAGAAGAGAGGTAGCTACAATCTGAAGAATAGAAGACAATGGTAGTTTAAAGAATAGAAGATTTAGGTGACAGACATGAAAGACATTGAAATTAATATATATAAATGGGATAATACCGTCTAGTAGTATCTATAAAAAATTAATTCTACAGGTGTTCAATCTAACAGCTGAAAATACATGAAAATTGACTCTCATCATCTCATTTCCTTAACCTTACCTTCCTCCTCAATCCTAAATTAAAACACCAAAATTCCGAAACTGCCCTATTTCAAGAGAGAATAAAAATTTAAAAGAATGACTTAAATTTAGATATACCTATAAAATCGGTTTTCTATAGGTACCACGAGAGGATTGAGACCTTATATAAATATATATTTACTATCTCCAAAAATGTACAATTCTCTTAGAATTTTAGGTCTGTAATTTTGGTAAATCACAAAAATATGGACTGACCTAATAGAGGGGTGTTGGCCTCATATTATATACACAGATGTCTTGCCTATCTGTCTATAGTCCCATGACCAGAAAACGAACCCAACAATTGTTTTCTCATTTCCGTAAATCTCAACTGTACTACAAGAGCATATTTCACAAATTTCGGCTCAAACGAGCTTCATCTCATGAACCGAACGAGAGATAACTCGCTTTCAGCAGAAACGGTCCGACAAGCTCGCTCCCTCGCTCCTTCGCCTTATCTAATATAAGAGTTGTGGTGGTTCGTCGCTCGCCAATGTATGGTCATCAACAGCAGCAGCAGCAGCCACGCTCAAATTTGGGAGGAAGCAAGGAAGAATGGAGAATCAAGGAATACCCAGAACGAAGCAATCTGCTTACATTGGTGACCCGCCCATCGGCTCTGGTGGCGTTCTTGCCGCGTGTGTGGAGACCTTGAAGGAGCAGGGGCGAAGAGAGGCCAGAGACGAAGCTGCTCATCTCATTCAACGCAGTTCACACGAACGCACACCGCATCCAGAGGACACTGCTGGTGGGAGGGAGTGATGATTTTCTTTTTCGTAAAATATAAAATAAATTTTTTCATGTCATCTCTGTCTACTGCGTGTTCATCGCAGAGATAGAATTTGATTAAATGTTGTTTATATTTTAAAAAAAATGATATGATTTATTATATATAAATATATTTTTTTATAATTTTTAATATAAAATATTAAAATTATTTAATAAATATTATTCAGGCCTTAGATCAATTTCATGAAAAGAATTTCATTCAATTTTAAAAATTAAATAGAATTAAAAGGGAATTATATACGTCGAAACTCCGAGGAAAGGAAAATTTTGAAAAAAATAATAATTGGATTTTCAAGTGTTCAAGCGTATCAAACGAAAATTTGAAAAAATTTTAAATTTTTTCATCACTGCAATTATAATTTTTTTTTACCATTTCACATCTGTTAGGTTCGAAAAATTCTTATAGTTGATAAAAATTTAATCACAACGTAATTTTTTGGCCTTATGTGTTTTGCTTAATCTCCCTTGATATTGCTAAACTTATAGTTATAAGAAAAATGTGAAATTATATTTGAAATGTTAAAATATAAAATTTTTAAAATTTTTAAAAAATTAATTTTTTAGAATTTTTACATAAACCGTCTTGAAAAAAATTTCATTTACTAATTCTTTTTTTTTTTGTAAATTTTTATTTTTTAAATTTTCGACATATAACCTTAGTGTTGAGAGTAGGAAAACAAATAAGATTAGTGTTACATAGTAATTAATATAATGAAAGTTATATGTTAGAGTTTATGCATGATAATGACACGTGGAAGTCTAAATTTAGAGTTCGAAGATTAGTTTCTAAAAGAAGTTTAAGTATTTATTACAGAAAATAAGCTTTAAATCAATTACTACTGGCGAAAAAATTGTTACTATGTTCTTGTTTATTTTAGCTTCAAGAGTATTAATTTCAATTTTATATAAGTATCTATATATCATCATTATCATATAAATTCTCGTATAAAAATTTTCATCACATAATTTATTATACAATTTTAATATTATTTTTACTATTTTATATCAAAAATTTTACATCATAAATCATGTACCTCCTCAAAAAGCATGAACACCATCCTACCTAATACCACTTTTTAAAGGTGTATTTATTTAAAAGGTAGAATTAGGTAAATTAAGGTTCACATTTTTTAAGAAATTACATAATTTACGATATAAGTATCTTGGTATGGTGTTTTAGTATAAAATGTTAAAATTATTTAATAAATATTACCATAAATTATTATGATATATAGTAAAAAATGAAAATATATATAGTAGGCAATATCACAAGTGAGTGGAGTAGCATCTCCAAATTTGGGTTTGGTCAAATTGGATTTGAGAATCCAATTGAACCAAGAAAAAGATTGATATTGGTATTGTTTGTTTAAGAAGTAGAAATAGATACGGTAGAATTTATTTTTTCAAAAAATTACATAATTTACGATACAAACTTTTCATATAATTTGTTGGATAGCATGTTAAAAGTATTTAATAAATGTTATTATAAACAGCTAAAGTACACAGTAAAAAATAAAAGTATATAATAAATAACTCTTAAACAAATAAGGTCACGAGTTACCAAAGAATGTCAAGAGTTTTTTGAAAATTCCAGATAAATTATTATCAAAGAATTCCAAGAATTCCAATGAATTCTCAAGAATGCCAAGGGAATGCTCGATATAGTATAAACAGATTATTTCAATTTTACTAATATTTTTATTGATTTATCCGAACTGTCAATAGTTTAACTAATCAGCTTATACTTGACTAAAACGATTTACCCAAACATGGTCTTGGTTTACCCAGTAATAATATTTGTTGTCGACTATATAGAATAGTTGAAATATAGATAGAAATTATACTAGGCACAACATATAAATATTTTCATTATCAAAATCAAACAATATATTAGCAATCTCTCCTTTTTATGATAATAAAATTCAAATAATATGATTTCTCCTTCTCCTATTACATTCAGCCAATAATCAAAGATATCACAATTCCCAGCAATTTAAATACTAGCATTTGTACTTCTCCCCATTGTTTTCATTTGCAAAATGGGCATTAGGTGTTAAGAATAATTAATTGTTCAGGTCACATTTTTCAAATTTTTGTTCTCTGTTTCCTTTACTATTGTATATTTAAGGAGACTTTTTTAATCACTGGTATAGCGAGTTTTGAATCAATGATTCCCAACTCAGACGACCTAAGGGTACTACATGTTAAAACACCATTACAGATTTACTAGGAAATTTAAAATTAAGTACATAATTTTCAAATTAAGTACATAATAATAACAATTACGTTATTAAAATCAAGTACATTACACAATAATAAAATCCCAACATAACAATTACATGTTCCCATATATTGTTCAACATTATTGATCACACAATTTATTTGCAATTTGTTTTTTTTTCTTTTGATTGAATCCACTAACATGAATATCTATCTTCATTGTTTTAAACTCTTCAACTTTATTAGGAACTTCATCGTCACTTGATTCGTCATCCATATCTTTAAGTAAGTCTTTTTTATCTATTCTACAAATAAAATTATGAAGTAAACAACATGCTATAACTATCTTAGCTTAAGTCTGAAAAGAAATTGACATGTTTGTTCAATTACAATCCAAAAAGCTATGAATGCCTATAATAACTCTTGCGACTTCAGAAAGAAATGTTGATTTTTCTGTAATAACTCCTCCACTTCAGCTAGAGGTTCATTGTTTCCCTTTGGTGTGTCATCCATCACTTTGCCTCAGACTAAGGCCATGAATGCAAAATCTGTTTCGCCTCTCCATCAATCACCAACAAAGTCAACTACCTACATTCGCTTGGGCATCTGTCCCTGCCATTTTACTAGTTGACCCTTTAGTATAAATCGACATGTCATCTCATCGAAATTAAAGATAACATCCCCCTTTTGCTTAAACCACTTTGTTCCAATTATCACATCACAACTACCCAATTGAACTATGTATAGATCAAGGGTAGTTGGTGTCCCTTCCGCAATTAACTTAGCATTGGGACAGTATTCATCACATTTAATGAAGGACCTGGACCAGTTCCACCTTCAACCCATTTCTGTGATTGACCAGCAACTTTAGTGTCAAGAGAGAAGCTTGGTTGATGAAGCTATGTGCGTTGCCACTGTCCACCATCATTGTACTCGTCTTCCTCGCACACTTGCCTTGTAATTTAAGAATGTTTGGATGTTCTTCCACCTATCACAACATGCAAAGTAATCTATAATGGAGGTTCTTCTTCCCTAGGAACAGCTATCTCCTCAACCAACCCAATGTCCTCCTCTTCCTCGTCAGATTTTGATCCATGTAGAAGGTACAACATCTTGCTTTTACATATGTGATTTCAATGAAATTTCTCATTGCACCGAAAACAAAGGCTTTGTTCCCTCCTTCTCTACTCTTCTTCACAGGATAGCTTGGCAACCCTATGAGAATCTTTAGTTCTTTGATTATCACTCGTCTTTTCGCCTCTATTTTCCAACATTGAAGCATTCCATTTCTCTACCTAAGCACCAAACCACATGAGTGTTGGCCCCCCACTGTGGCTCTCCTTACCTTCATTGTAATCCCATGAATGAAATTGAGATGTGTTCAATGTATTCCCCTTCGTCCCTATCGTTCCCTAAGCCAATGACTGCCATTGCCTTGACTAGCCTTGCACTGCTTATTGAGTTTCTTACATCGTTCTCATCTCCACCCGAGTTTCCTACATACAAGTCAGCACATACACTATTGACAAATCAGAAGGTTGTGTTGTCTTCACCTCCACCCGATATTCTAGGTGTAGTCCTCTCACAAAACACGACGCAAGCGCCTCTTTCAATTCCCCTCGTACTTGCGTTGAAAGGGCGTTGAGATGTTGCATCAACTCGACAATAAGTAGTTCATATTCATTGATAACAATCATGGTGTGATGAGTTCCCATAATTAATAGCTCTAATACCAAATGAGACGATGAACAAAAAAAATACAATGTAAAACCTTACTAGATTAATAGCGAAAGATGAAATGGAACTAAGAACAATTGCTCTTTGAGTTACAACATAACAATGCAAAATCATAGCACTCCCTTAAATTCCCACAAACGATACCTTAATACTCTCAATTGTTAACTAAACTAGGCTTATAATGGCATACAATACCAAACTACGAAAATAGGAAAAACTAATAATAACAATAATATAAAGGATAATATATGGAGGACCACACTACGAATGATTTTAAGAACATTTAAAATCGACTTGGATGTACTGTTTGTTTATAAGGTAATTATTATATACCTTCATTTTTTACTATATATCATAACTTTACCATAATATTTATCAAATAACTTTAATATTTTATACTAAAAAATTATATCAAAATATTTACATTATGAATTATATAATTTTTTATAAAATATAAATTTTACCTCACGTAATTCTACCTTTTAAATGAACGCACCTAAGTGGGTGTTTGTGCAGGATGGAAATGAAAGGAAATGAAATGAAATAAATTCATTTCTCATAGATGCTGAAGAAAAGAAATTGAAAATGGTGGACAATAACAAATCTAAATATGTAACTTGCATGGATATTGTATTTTCACTTTCAGGTCTTACTGAACAACAAATATTTACAGCTATTAACCTTTTTGAGAATGAGGGAAAACATTTTCAATTCTTGAATGTTCCTGAGGAGATGTGGATGAGCTAGCTAAAATTTAATACAGTATAAGTAATGTGTTTATGAGTGTGTTTGTTATGTGGTTGACTGTTATTGCAGAGCTGTTTGTTATGTCTATAATGTGTGAAGTTCTGTTATGTACTATGTTATGTATTGTTCTGTATTAAACCTATGTTTCTATTGTTCAAGAAGGTAGTGTTATGTCATGAACATTATTAACTTATATTATTAATTGTGTTATGTTGTTGTATATGATGTAGTGTTGCTATTATGACTTATGATTCGTTGATAATGTTGTTCAGATTGAAATGGATGACAATGATAAGCTGAAGTTGTTGGAATGATAATCCAAAGGCATATCATGAAAAAGCGAAGAATGCATAAGTTGTTAATGAATTACGCATAGTTGTTAATACAGATAGCAAGTTCAAAATTAAATGTGTCTTCTAATGCTACAAGGAGAATTTATAGTAAAGAAGGTATAGAATACGTGCAAAAGTTGTTAGATATTTCAGATCCACAACAAGCATACAATTGTAGAAAGATTTATCGTATGAGTCAAAATGTATTGTTTCAATTTTCTAATTTATTAAGACAAGAAAGGGTTGTGTTGGATGGAAAAAATATTAGTGTTGAAGAGAAACTTGCCATGTTCCTGGTTACAGTGGGACAAAATCAAAGATATGGAGTATCAATGGAATGTTTTCATCGATCAGAGTGGACAATTAGCACATATTTTAATAAAATGTTAAATGCTATACTGAAATTGAGACATCTTCTTTTAGGTAAGTCGACATCATCAACACCACATAGAATCCGTAATGATTCAAATGTGTATCCATATTTTAAGGTAAGTATTTTATAAGTGTATTCAATTATTTGCACATAATTATATCTTATTAACACATTTTTCTGTAGAATTACATTGGGGCTATTGACGGGACACATGTCAAGGTTACCATTTATGAAGAACAAAATGCAAGATATAGAAATAGAAAAGGTGAATTATCTCAGAATGTATTAACAGCCTGTAATTTTGACATGGAAATTGTGTACGTTTTTAGTGGATGGGAAGGATCTGCTGCTGATGTACGGATTTTGCAAAATGCAATAAGTCGACCAAATGATCTACAAGTTCCTTTAGGTACGAAATACATGACGTAGTTAAATGCAAATGAAGTCTAGTTAATTGCAACTATTATTTACTTCTTCTTTTTTTGCAGGGAAATTTTATTTAGTTAATGTAGGATATCCAAATAAACTAAAATTTATTTGCCCATTTCGTGGAGTTAGATATCATTTGAGTGAATATAATGCAAATCATCTTCCTTCGAATGTAGTTGAAAATTTTAATTATAGACATTCACAATTACGATCAGTAATTGAGCGAACTTTTGGCGTACTAAAGCATAAGTTTGCTATTTTGCGGGGTTATATGTCATTCATCTTTGAAACCCAAGCAAAAATTGTCCTAGCATGTTGTTTATTATATAACTTTATTCGTAGAGCAGATTAAATAAATTTACTTGAAGATCTTGAAGATAATATTAATGACATAGGAAGTAATGTTGATCTAGCTAGACATAAAGTTAATGAGCTTGAAGGTTATAATGTTGAATCAAGTCAAGCTACGAGAAAGAACATGGTAGACAAAATGTGTGAAGAGATAATGACAATGATGTGGATAAATAGAAATATCTGATCTTCCTTTAAAATGATAATAACTTGTTTATTATTTTAGACATTATTCATTTAAAATTTCTATTTCAAATATTATTACAGAAAGACTTGTACTTTTTTTAAAAAAATTTCTTTTTTTATTATTATAATATTATTTAATTTACATGAAATAATTATTATTTAATTTAATTTAATTTAATTCAATTTAATTCTGACGTATGTATAAATATGAATATTTTTAATTCTATTTAATTCTAATATATACATAAATAACTTTACGTCAAAATTTAATTTATTTTAATTTAATCCTATCGTTGAAATAAAATCCTATCATTTCATTTTATTTTAGCATACCACACCCTAAGTCACAGTAGACAATAAAATTCTTGTCAAAGAGAAAATTCCCCGAAAATCACCACTAGAATGTTACGATCGTCGCGGGCACGGCTGGATTGCGGCGCTGCCGTTGTGCCGATACGGACCTGCAGGCGATAAAGGGAGGAAAATGGCGGCGAGCGAGGGGGCTACGGCGGCAGCAGTAGCGGAAAACCCTAGGTTCTTCGTTGCCGTTCACGTCGGGGCTGGATTCCATTCTCATTCAAACGAGTTGGCGTTCCGGAAAGCCATGAAACGCGCCTGCTTCGCTGCCGTATCTGTTCTTCGTAAGGTCCATGATCTGCTACTTGATACTTCTACTTCAGGTCATATCAAAAAAAATGCTTGATCCCTTAGAAAGGAAGAAAAAACAAATATACGCGCACTTCAACCACTGATATTGGTTATGTCTCATTCTTCTACATCGGGATTTTCGGTTTGGCCTTACGCCTTGCATTTATCTTCCTCTTTAGTTCACAATTAGTAGTTATGATAATAATGATCACATTTTATGGAGCTGTTTTTGTACAAGTCTGCAGAACTATTTTCTTATTGGTTTTCCTATCTGGAGTAGATGTAATAATCTTTTCTGTGCCGATTGTTATCTATTGCAAATTATCGATCTATTGAACGTTGTCATTGATGCTGAACAGGATAATGGAAGTTGTGTTGATGCCGTCTCAGCAGCTATTGAAGTATTAGAGGTTTGCTCCCCCTTCCCTTCCTATGATCAATTTATTCAAAAAGGGAGTATTTTCTTGTTTATGCGTCAACTTGATTTCTTGGTAATTTGATGAGATTTTTGTTTTTTTGAAAAAATTGGATATCTTGAATGTGGTTGTTTTTCTTTAGGATGATCCAATAACTAATGCTGGACGGGGTTCAAATTTGACTGAAAAAGGCCATGTTGAATGTGATGCTAGTATAATGGATGGTCACTCAGGAGTATTTGGAGCTGTTGGAGCAGTACCAGGTTTATTGACAGTATTGTCCATTCCATCCATCATTTGGCTTTCATTTTCCGAAGGGTCTGAAGAAGCTCATTATTGACTTTATTGCAGGGGTAAAAAATGCTATTCAAATTGCTACAGCATTGTTGAAAGATCAGTTACTGAGATCTTCTTTGCTTGGTCGAATATCTCCAATGTAGGAGCTGCTAAAGATTCCTTGATATTCAGTCAAATTTCTGTTAGCATATAAGTTTAGAAAACCAGAAAAAATTCTATGGTGGTGATGAAACAATTCCATGGAATTTTATTAGTGGAAATACACTACAATTATCTTTTCAAAATATTTAAAATGGATGCATTTCACAAACAAGAAGTAAATTGTTTGATTGATTCACATGGAATGACTTTTCTTGAAAGGAAAAATGATAGCTCCTGTATAAGTGGTAGAACTTGCTTGTGGTTGTATAGGGATTCAATTGTTCTAACCCCCCATAAACATCAGCCTATGGGCTTTATTCTGAAATGTTAAAAGCAATTTACCAAAGCTTAAACCTTAAGATTTATTTTCAAGTATGGCTGCTTTTAATTGCTTGTTTCCTGTTAAGTGAGCATATGTATTTATGGTACTGGGAGAGTCATAATTGACTTGTTATCAAATGGTAAAAAAGATAAGCTCAGCATCTAATTCATACATGAATATCAGTTCTTTAAATGTTCAGTTTTTATGCAGTGCTGTCTCCAAATGTGGAGTAGCTGTTTCTAGGATTGAAATCATGACTTACACACTAAATAATGGGGTCATTTGGTATGACCTAAAGAAGGAATCTCACATGTAATAAGTATAAATCATGGAGCTTTTAATTCTGTTTCATTCCTATTCAATACAATGATTTCTATTGTGTCTTAATCTAAAACAAATTTGACTTTGAATTACTGCTGGATCCTATTTGGCTATGCGTCTATTTCTTAATTGCTTAATCCATACCATTTCATACATTTCAGTTTCTTGGTTGGTGAAGGTGCACGAGAATGGGGAAAATCCAAGGGCATAGTCATGCCAGGAAGTACATCAAAATCTGATATGGTATTTTTTGATTTTCTTTATTTTATTGTTGTTTTTATGTTTTTTTTCTACTTGTAACTCTACATTAGTTTTTGTATTTCTCTCCTTAATTGTCTGTCTTGGTACATATTTGGTAGTCATTGGTAACAGAAAGGACAAAAGGACAATGGTTAAAATATAAACGTATGCTTGCTTCTGCTAGGGACAATAGTCAACTGTCTAGCGTGGGGCTTACTTTGGATACTACATCAAGTGATATGCCACAAGGTATTTTAGTTTTCTTTTAAGAATCACATGGGATTGGAAGAAACATTTATGATAAGTTATTGGTTTGTTTCATCATTTTTATTTAAATATAGTTTTTTTTTACTTGCATGTTAACAAAAGAATACCATGCTTTTAGAGTATTATGTTTTTAGGTCATAGGAGAATACATTTAAAATAAAAAAGAAAATTTTTAGAAAATTACTATTAATCCAACTATACTTTATGATTTAGAATAGATTAGTTGGTGTGTTTGACTTTAAACACATAGGTGTTGGTTTGTGGTGTTTTTACCTTAGAACACTAGTTAGGTTGGTTGAAATGTTTGACCATAAATACTTGTTACAATAGACTGGTGTTGAACTTGCAGAAACATCAGTTATAATTTGATTAAATAGTAGATTAAATTAAGTTCAAACTTTTTAAGCTTGGGGGTAGATGTACCCATTTAGGGAATTACTAAAAAATCATCGTGGTCATTATGATTTGATTGTGTATTTCATATTTACTTATTACTTCCATTGTTAAATTGCTAAAAAGATTAAAAATCACTATTCACCTTCTTTTAGTGACGAACTCAATCCTTAGAATTACCCTTTGCCAATGCATATCTTTGGGTTTATGCATAAAATGATTGAGTAGATTTACAGCATATGTTATATCTAGTCTAATAATAGTTAGATATGAGTTTTTCAACTGGCCTCTTGTATCTCTTTGGATCCTATAATGGTTGTTTTGCAGAATGAAGGATTTTGGTCCATAGGTGTGCTCTTGAGTTTACATCCTTCTAACTTAGTCTCCTTTAGCAAATTTAGGGCATACTTTCTTTAGAAAAAAGGAGAATTTCCCTTTAGCATATTTAAACTTGGTTTTTAAGAAATATCTTGGCTTGTTCATATCTTTTGTAACAAATTGTTGATTTAAATACTATTCAATTTCTTCTGTAGTTGCTTTATCATTTTTGTCAACAATATATCATTAACATATACTACAAGAACAAGACATCCATTAGACATCTTTTTATAAAATATTGAATGATGAACAACACATCTACAGAAACTACCACTGCAGGTGACTGTTAAATTTTTTAAACTAATCTTTGTTGAGTACAACACTATCATAGAAATCCCTACATAATGTGTCTAGGTAGAGAAATAAACTCAAGATTGTGAAATTAGCAAAGTAAGATTAAGATTTAAAAAGTTTACATCTACAAAGACATGGTAATGACAACTTAAAGGATGAAAAAGGTGATGCCTTTTTGAGTACATAAATAACCAATGAATATGTATATGATGGCCCACTAATGCTGACACCTTATGTCTAAGCCTTGAGATTACATTTGCATACTAACATTGATCTCTAGGTCCTTTTGCTGCTAGGTGTAGAGGCTGATTAGGCTCAGGACCCTTTTGGTCAAACTGAAAAATATTAGTCAACTGATAAACATATCGGTTGAAGATATCAGTTGGATCATTGAACTATCAATTGGAGATATTGATTGGACTGATAAACTATCAATCAGATATGTTGGTTGAATTGATGAACTAATTCCAATTAAACGGATGAATAACAGTGATGTGCAAGGGCATTGTTATAACTTTACTTGTATAAAAGGATAGTTATTTGTAACACTAGTGTATGACGGTAGTGTTGTAAAAACATAGTGAAAACCTAGTGTTGTCGTGGAGTAAGTAGTTGTCAAACTTATTAAAAATCCTTATTCCTTGTGTGCATGTATTTGTTTTCCTCTTGTCGTCTCATTCTCAACTACAATAGAAATATACAAAAGAAGGATTTATGTGACTGACCTTACATAGTAAAATTATGACACAGATTGTTTTTTATGTCATCAAAAACTATTTTATTTACTTTTATGTCATTCAAAATTCATATTTGGTTGTATGTATTAAAAAGATTTGTTTTACTACTTGTTCTGATCAATTCCCTTGATATATTAACTGCAAGGTTATCCTAGTAATAGTCATAAATTGTTAATAACATGCAAACAAATATGAAAACTAATTATCAATTTTTTTTGATGGCATGCAAGTAAAAAAATCTTGAATCTATGGTATTTTTATTGGGAGGTCAAATTAGGTCATATAATGAAGACTCAAAAGTAATGACAACTAAAAGGAAAATGTTTCTTATCTTAGTGAGTTTCTTTTGTTCTAATTTTAAGGACAGCTGAATTTTTTTTTTTTGCACCGGCAAATGCTTGCCATTATGATGCCAATAGGTTCTAAACTTCAGATGTTTTATTCTGCCCATTATAACCACAAGATGGTTTAACATGACATCAGATGTTTGGACAAGTAAGTTTTTTATTGCTGTTTGTATTCCCTTTTATGCATTCAAGTAACAATATTACCCCTTCGTAGGTGAAAAATCTCATTGCATCATGGAGATGGATAAATTTGGTGAGAAAGCACAATATGCTTTTAGAGAGGACTGCGTTATGGATACTGTTGGGGTAGTTTGCATTGATTCTCTTGGACATATAGCTTCTGGAGCATCAAGTGGAGGAATTGCTTTGAAGGTGAGTAATAACTTTTCTATTATATAAATTTTAGCATGCATTGTATATGTATTGTTTTCTATTTTTTCAACACAATACTTATGGTGTGGAAAAGGACATTTGAAAGATCACTGTATATCTCCACGGAAGTAGTATTTTCCTGCTATTTGTACTTTTAATCAGTATGCTAATAATTTTTTTGGGTTCGTATAGGTTGATGGACGGGTTGGCTTGGCTGCAATGTATGGTTCAGGCTGCTGGGCGTCCTCAAATGACCCCTTCGGTGCACCATTTCTAGTTGGTTGCTGTGCAACCGGTGCTGGAGAACAGTTCATCAAAGGTTTTGCAGCACGTGAATGCTGCATATCAGCATCAATGTACGGTACATCAGCTTAAAGATATTTTTTATCTGATTGAATTTTCTGAAAATTTTCCTTGTGTTTTGTCCAGTCTGCATTTTTCCAACTAAAAATATTCTTGAGAATGCAATCACATTCATCTTATCTTACCAGCTCACATTCTTTTTGGTTTTGAAGAAACCTATTCCAAGTTCCTTGTTACGGCCATCAGCTTGATATATTTTCCTTTTTCAAGTATCAAAAAAAGGTTATCTCCTGAAGTCAAAGTATTCATCTAATAGCTGCAAGATTTAGTCCAAACTAACAACCTAAGTAATTGAATAAACTTGGTAGAGTTCCACAATAACTGGATTCAGATTCAGTTTCTTTATTACCCGGAAACAGGGCTTGGACAATGTTTTTGGGTAGTTAAATCTTGTATCAGTTGATCTTTTAGGTCTCAAGCAGGACCTGCCTCTGCATGTAAGAACGTCCTTCATTCTATTTCACAAGCGAACGTTCACAAAGCTGGGGAGACAAATGGAGGCTTGCTTCTTGTGCATGCTGATGTCCAGAAGGTTTCAACAAATTTTTGTACCATGTTTTATTTTGCCTATTTGAAGGACACTAACGTGAGTTTCTTTATTAGACCCATGGAAATGTGCCCCCATTGAAAGGGGTGGAGTTTGTCGCTGCCTATTCCTCCGCATCTTTTGGGATAGGTTATCTTGCCAGCTCTATGGAACGACCAAAGGTAAATTATTCTATCATAATTCATCCATGAAAATAATCATCTTGTGATGTATGCATATTGCTCTGGAGAGCCTTTTTTCACCTTAAGGAAATAGTGAAGAAACATGTTCAATGCTTTTGTAGAAATGGTCATAAAGTGTCAAATTTCAATTTAAAACTTTGATAAGATATAACAAACTATGATAAACATATGAAACATTTAGATAATTCTTTTAAGCAATTATTATGCATAAAATATCAATTAGATGACAATACAGTAGTTGCATGTATTAGAAAAGTCTTAAATCATTTACAAATAATAGAAGAAGAGTTACAATGACAAATGATTTAAAAATAATGAAATCATACATATATTACTTTCATGTTGAATGATTAAGAAAGTCATGTGGATTGTATCCATATGACGGTTACAGGAAGTGGAACTATGATGGTTTTTCTTTATTCTTTTCCTTCTCTACGATTTCAATAAATAAAAGTTTAGTTGATTATAGGATTTTAGAGTAAATTATGAATTTTTATTATTGTAATTTAATTAATATATTTTTAGAAGTCTCACATGAATTAATTTAAAAAATAGAAAATAATTTTTTTGGGGATATAGAAGAAGAATGTTATTCATTAGTCAACATAAATTTTAAACACTAAAAAAATAGAATTTTTGTTTTTTAATAATTATAGTATTTTTAAAATATAATTTTTATGTAATAATTTTTTATTATTTCTTTTTTTCTTGTTTATCTTTTTTAGATGCTTTTTTATATTTCTTTCTTTTCTATTCTTTTCCCCTTTTCCTCTCACATGTTGCCTTCACCCTCCTTTGGGCCTCCCCTTCACCTAAAAACCCTAATGGGTTCATACAGTGAAACCAACTTTCCGTGAAGTCTTTAACGGACAACAAATGGTTTGGAGGTCAGTGGTAGCATTCAACAAAAGGTTCATGCTAAATCAACAGTGAACTTAACTTTGGATCAATCAATCCTTTTGTTGGATCGGCTGATCTGACCTTTGTCAACTTAAAAAATACTTCAGGTCGAATGGTTTGTTGTCTTAGCATTGATCCATGATGAAAGACATTCACTCCATTTTATTTTCAAGAATACATGGGATATCAATATCATTGAAAGAGAAATCCAAGATGGATTGGTGAAATTTCACTGATACATCTCGATTTTTAAAACCTTGATTGAAACTATGATTGCTTGATGAGAATTGTTTACATGTTGAAGTGAGCGGCAATATTTCATTATGATTAACAAATTATATTAAGCATAGATCCAGTTAGTCTAATTCGAGCATATATTTCTATTAAACTTGCAGACAGCAATACTCAGAAACGAGAGCATGGGAAGAAACAAATCTGACCATTTTGAGGCGTACATAAATTTCTCCAAGGCCAAACATTAACCCACACAGTAAGGGAAAGGCTCTATTGTTGGATACATATCCATTGTCAATTTTAGCTGTTGCAACCCGAATTGTTGCAACTTTTTATTATCTATTTGCTAACAGAATAATGATTCCTTTTATTAGAAAAATTATTATGGAAATTTTAAGAGTCTTGTAAGATATTTCTATTAGTCATGTTGGTTAATTTAGTTTCAATTTTAACTTTAATTCTATATAAATTTTTATGTGTTATTATCATCACACAAATTCATATACAAATTCTTATCTCATAATTTATTATGTAATTTTAACATCGTTTGTGAAATTATTCTTAATTTCAGTTCTTCATAGTTGTTAAAGCTAGAGTTTGAACTTTATTAACAAAGAGGTTTAAGTAAAAAAAGGTTTATGGTAGGATAAAAATGTATAAAATAAAATAAAAGAAAGAATGCTATAAAATCTATTATAAATGTAAAAATGAAGAAAATTTAGAGAAGTCTAAGTTGACAAAAAAATGTTAAGAAAATTGTTAATAAGTTAAAGATGAAGCTGATTTATAAGAAATTATATGATAATTTGAATACAAAACTAAGAAAATAGAATATATAAATTGATTTAGGTTTGAGAGAATTATAAGATTTTGAGTCAAGTATTTTAATAAGGTTTTAGTTAAAACGAAATAAAAGATGGTATAGGTATTTTAGTAATTTTTTGTTAAATTTATCATAGGAAATTCTTATGTGCAAAATTTGACCAACAATATAAAGAATATTGCTATGTTCGACCCCCCTTCAATGTTTTTGTTGGTTGAAGAGTTTTTACATAAAAATACTTGTTGGTTGGAATGTTTGACCTTAAATACTTGTGTAAATTGGTTGTAAAGTACAACCATAAATGTCAATTTGTTGGTTGTGTTCTATCTGAAACACATAATTTGTAATAGATTTGATAGTAATTAGTGTAAGTTCAAGCTTCCTAGTTTGAGGGTGGACATATCACTTTTGGAATCACCTAAAAAATCTTATGTGCTTTATTTTCTACTTTTATCTTCGTGATTATTTAAAAAAATTAAAATCTACTATTCACTTGATCATTACACATTGGTGTGTCGATTGCATTTGCAATTGTTGTACCATATGGTCGTAGTGTTCATGGTTTTGGATGGATCTTCACATATTAGCATGCATCTCACTACTATTTTTGTTCCATCACTTATGATACATTGTCGGCATTAGTGTTACAGCATAATATGTACACTTCACATGTATCTCAAATTTCCATTTAGTACAAATAACACAATGACAATTTCATGTTAAACTGTAGTACTTGTTCTTGGTCTATTGGTTGTGGTTGTAGGCTTGGAGTGCATCCAACTGCTTGCATAAATATAGATGTAACATAGTCAAATATAAATTATAGGTTGACAAATTTCAAGTAGATATTATGACATATGTTTCATATCTATTACGACGGATCCTAATTTCTTATTTCAACAAATGTGACGTACATGTCACTACGTATTTCAAGTAGATATTGCCACATATTTGTAGTAGATACACTCGTAGATGTTTCATATCTATTGCAACAGATGCGAAGTACATATTGCTACGGATTTCATGTAAATATTGTGACATGTTTGATATCTATTGCGACGAATTCTAATACCCTATTCTGATGAATGTGAAATACATATCGTCACAAATTTGAAGTACCATTGCCACAGATTTTTCATTTCTATTGCAAGGAAACTTAAAATCCTATGTTGACGGATTTTACCAATATATTGCAATGGATTTTATCTATCTATTGTGACGGATTGTAACAATTACGTGACACCCACCTATTACGACGGTTTACAATAGGAAATTAGGATGATTAATCCATTGTTATAGTCTTTTTCTATTGTGACGAATCTTTTAAGTTTGTTAAAAAGACTTTTGCAATAGCTATACAATTGTCGAAATATCCCATTCTCATGGACTTTTGACTTGTTGCGACGGACAAAAAACCATCGCAATAGACGGGTTTTTGCGTAGTGGTTCGTTTGTGACTGAATTATTTGAATATTTCATAACGGGCATAATGGTTAGTGTTCTTAATTTATAAAGAAATTAGAATTTTTGAATGATAGGTCGATATAATTTGATGGGTCATGTTTAAGTCAATCTTTTAGAATTTTGATGTTAATATGCTATGATACGGCAAAAATAATTTTATAATTTTTTAAATATTTATATTTATTTTAATATATATATATATTTAAGTTATACATATTAGAGGGCACGAGTTCTATAGATGTCTATTGAAGTCACTTCTATAGGTGTTTATTGATCTCAGGATCGGACGATTGAAATTGAAAAACTTAAAAACACTCTCTCATGCACGTGAAATTTAAAAACACTTTCTCTCATGCACGTGAAATTTAAAAACACTCTCTTCTACCTCCTGCAGTAGCTGAAATTTAAAAAGACTCACATCGACAGGTGAAATTTAAAAACATTCTTTCATGCAGTAGCTGAAATTTAAAAACACTCTCCTTTAACTTAAAAAATTCATTCACGTACGTATAATTAATTTTTCATTAATTAGGAATACGGTGATTAAATTTGAAAGATGTTTGTAGATTTTTTTTAACTTAAATATTAGGGTGAATTTTTTTTAAAATAATTTGATTTTAACCGATTATTGAAAATTTATTTTCATTAAATATTTTAAAACACTCACTTTTCAATAGATTATTTTTGATGTGTCGTGTTTAATTTCATGTGTGACTGTTAAAACGTCGGTCTTTTAATTCAATCATCCGATCGTTTACCATAAAACACTGCTTCTCTCATCACGTGTGAATTTAAAATTTCACGTGTGACTGTTAAAACGCCGGTCTTTTAATTCAATCGTTTGGCCGTTTATAATAAAACGTCGCTTCTCTCATCACGTGTGAACTTAAAATTTCACACGTGATTGTTAAAACGTCGATCTTTTAATTCAATCGTCCGACCGTTTACAATAAAACGCCGCTTCTCTCATCACATGTGAACTTAAAATTTCACGTGACATGTAAACTATAACCCTTCGAATATTATAATTAAAACGTTGATCTTTTAATTAAATTGTTCGGCTGTTTACCATAAAACGCCGTTTCTCTCATGACGTGTGAACTTAAAATTAAAAAGACACGTGTGATTGTTAAAACGCCGGTCTTTTAATTCAATCGTTTGGTCATTTACCATAAAACACTGCTTCTCTCATCACGTGTGAACTTGAAATTTCACATATGACTGTTAAAACGCCGGTCTTTTAATACAATCATCTGACCGTTTACCATAAAACGCCGCTTCTCTCATCACGTGTGTACTTAAAATTTCACGTGACATTCTACGGTCATATTTCAACAAACTTATACAACCAACTTAATGACTTGAAATAACAATTTAATCACTTATACAACCAATTACAAATCACTTGAAATAACAATTTAATCACTTATACAACCGACTCAATCACTTGAAATAACAATTTAATCAATTATACAACTAATTACAAATCACTTGAAATAACAATTTAATCACTTATACAAACAACTCAATCACTTGAAATAACAATTTAATCACTTATACAACCAACTCAATCACTTGAAATAACAATTTAATCACTTATACAACCAATTACAAATCAATTGAAATAACAATTTAATCACTTATACAACCAA